>CAAKHB010005807.1:32621-50968 GCA_901007665.1 Aeoliscus strigatus | reverse complement strand
GGGGGGGGGGGGGGGTGGCTTCTACTACGACGGACTGCTCATTTAAACGCACCTTTGGGTGAACGGAGGGAAGTGACCACCTACTCCACTGAACTGGACAGACGCGCTCGGAGCGCACGCAGGACGCACGGAAATCCGCCGCTGCCGCTGCCGCTGCCGCCGCCTCTGAATGTGTGAATGGCACTTGGCGCTTTCTCTCCCTCCCTGAACCCCACCACCGCAATTTAATTTATTCCAGCAGCGAGTGCACTCCCGGTTGGCTGGGACGTAACAGCA
The DNA here is from genome assembly GCA_901007665.1 of Aeoliscus strigatus. NCBI lineage: Eukaryota > Metazoa > Chordata > Actinopteri > Syngnathiformes > Centriscidae > Aeoliscus > Aeoliscus strigatus. Next base: position 50,692 of record CAAKHB010005807.1, on the reverse strand, counting down.
GGAAGTGAGAGTAGGAGGTGTTCAGGGGGAGGCGGCGGCTGCTGCTGATGATGATGGTGGTGGTGCTGATGGTGGTGATGGTCAGGGGATCAGCGGTTCAAAACTTCAGCTGTCGGTAACGTAATTAAAACAAAGCATCTTCATACAATTATGAACAATTCGTCCATAATTAATCGTACAACCAGAATAATTTGATTGTAATTTAGTTAAATCATCACCCGGACTCATTTGAATTCTTTGAATTCTCCAGTGATGGCTGTGGGGTGATGAAGGTGACGAGGAGGGTGTTCAGCACCATGCAGTTGCTCTCGTTTTCGTATTTGCCCTCTTCCATCCTCTCCTTTCTTCCTGCACGATAATAATCACTTTCACCATCAGCAAACTTAATTAGATCGTTTCTATCCCTGCTCCATCTGAGTGCCTGTGCGTCGGACACTGAGTGCGGATCAGAGAGGCAGACAGCGGCGAACGGGCGTGTGTGTGGGGGGTGGGGGTGGGGGTAGCAGCCTTTCAGCTGTTCAGTACACGTTCAAAGGGAGGTTTTATTCAGGGATTGGATTATAGAAATGAACACCACTGAGCCTCAATATTCACCAACTCCCAAACTCAAAGAGAAGCTGAAATCCCGTGGCACAGCGACTTTCAGAATCTGGAGTGAGAGAATGAGTTGATTTGTTCCGGTTTCATCATCGTGTCATGGGATTGGGTGTCTTTTCTTTTGACCCTTCATTGCCGTTATGATGACGTGAAGGACAAAGTGGGGGGAGACACCATTTGGTCTGTAGTGCTGTTGCTTTTGAAACGTGGTGGCTGTGCAGGTTACGTTTTGAATAAAAGAAGATTTTCAGCAGAGAACATCACAACTCATTACTTCCATGGACTCACATGGCATGTTGGTCTTTTTTCCATGAGCTGATATTAAATACTCATCTTTGTGTCTGTGCGAGAGCAGGTTTGTTGTCATGAAACAAATGTGCTTGTTTACTTCTCCCTGGGACAAAAAGCAATGAGAAGTCATTGATTGCTAATTGATGAACCATAAAGTCGTCAATGCTGGAGTCGATTCCCTCCCTTTAAGAGGAGGGGAAATCAAAGATATTGTCACAGCAAAGGCTCATTATAGCACCAGGAAATGTACAGGTCACAGTATCTGAGCAGTGACCCGTGAGGAGTCGTCCTGCTCGTTCAGGGAACTGTGAGGTTGTATTAATGCTTCAATTCAAAGAAGTGAGGTTCTGTCCCTGCTGAAGCAGAGTGGCCGCACATGATCGTGCAGGAGGGTCAAAGAGAGCGAGGAGCATGGAGATGGAGACCTGTTTCACAAATAACAGAAATCACTGGTGAACTCGCTGCCGTTTGCAGTACATGACCGGAGGACACCAGCAAAAATGGATTCTGGAGGTCAGGAGTTTTCAATAAACCTGAACTCAAGATGGAATTGCCAGGAGCGACATGTGCTTCCGTTCTAAACGGCGATTTTCGTCCCACTGTCTCTTTGAATCCTCAGGGTTTGTGTCCGTTGGAAAGGACTAGAACAAGGAACCTGCCTCTTTGACACTGGTGTTTGGACCAGCTGCTATTTCTTTAATAACACAAGGTCAAGTTGTCTACATTTTTCCAAGTTGAAAAATGCAGACCCAGTGCTGCTTTAATGAAATACCCAACACATCGTGCTCCTCCTGCTCAGACCGTACAGTCATCCGTGTCAGTTCATCTTCAAAAGCTGACTGATAACAGACAAATATTATTTTGCTGTCGTTGCCCAGGCCCCCACACACTGAGGCAGCGGGTTAGAACCCTCCCTGAGCAGGCTGTCGCTTCATCACAGAGCAAACACTGATAAATATATTCAAATATTCAGAAACCTCACATTCCTGCTTTCCAGATGACTTGACTAGGAGAAGAGCATGGAGGCAGTTGGAGAGGTCAGGACAGAAGTGTGAACACACACACAGATCATTCATCTTCCTGCTGAGAGGTGCTGAGCTGCCCAATAACCATTAGCCAAAAGAATAATAATGTGTGGCCGCGGTAGTGCGTCAACAAACAGCTGGTGCAGACACCCCGGGGCTGAGGTCTCGTCTCTACGCGGTTGTGTGCAACCTCAACGAGTGTCGGGGAGGATGGAGGCAGTTGCATTTACTCAGCAGTGAGACAGATAGTCATTAGAGGAGGTAAACATCCACTTAAGCTGGTGCGTGCTCATTGATGCCACTCAAGGGTCTGTGTGAGGAGTGATCAGGGAACAGAGAGAAGCTGAGGTTTTAATTAGCCTGAAAACCTGACAGGCTTTGTCAGTGCTTTGTCACAGGCGTGTTGGCTTTACCCTTTTTTTTTTTTTAATTTCTCTCTCTGTGTGAGCTGGCTGCTGCGCCTCTCACAGGGCAGATGTGTTCCTGTCCAGCTCTCACAGATAAATCATTGCACATTGGTTTGGCTGTGTAGCACCAGGTGGCACAGGACACCAGCTAACTGCCTGTTTGAATAATAAATAACTGTGGGGGAAAAAAGAGCATTATCCTCCCTTGATAAGTGTGTATGGAGGCAAACGTACATGTAGCGTCTGTGATTAAACCAGCCGAAACAAATCTTTTCATCAGAATCTGCTTATTGCACTTATTTCTAATCTGGGTCACCGAACTACTCATCGACTTGACAAAACGCTGAGCCTGTTGGTTGTCTGCTCCTCTCGCTCACGCTATTTTCTCATTAGCCGTATACTCGCCGGGCTGCAGGAGTCTTCAAGGATTTTGGTTTGACGGCAGTAAATGTTGTGTTTCTAATTAACTGTCTGGTTCACTGTGAGGTCTTCTGTTGTTTGCTGTCTCTCAGTCTGCACATAGAGGAGAGTCCGTAGCCGCTGCAGGACTGTTTTAGTCCATGAGTTCGTGGCATTTACTCCCCTTGTTTTCTGCTCTTTGGTCACATCTAGTCCTAAAGTTATCCAACTGTCACCGCTGGTATTTGGCCAATGTAATAATGACCAAGAGAACTATTATCAAAGTAACTATCAAACATCTTCACTCTCCTGCTGATGTTTGATTAGTTCCCTGCATTGCTTTTGTATCAGTGGAACACAACTGTGAGCTGGGTGGCAGGGTGGGCGTGTCATAGCAAGAAGGATGTTGTTCTGAGGAAGCCATTTTGAAAGAGCACGTTGAAGGTAGGTCGGAGGTGTTGTATCGGTGTGTGTTTCAGCTGCTTTTATCTTTGGTTACTACCCTTTCAACATCATTCACTCCACAGACACTCAGCGTCTCCATGTTTTTACTGAACCTGTGTGTGTGTCTGAGTGTGTGTGTGTGTGTGTAATATGATAAAGGGGCGCTTGCCCAATCATCCCCTGTCGCTCAGGCTGGTGGTCTTTTCACTTCATCAGGGAGCTGAGTTCATTTGCAGGAGCAAAATTATTATTTGCAAATTGCCACTCCAGCTGAAAAACCATTAACTTCAGAGATTGAAATATATCAAGAGACGCATAGTAAAGACGGATCATTATTGCGGTTTTATTCAGTGGGAAAACAAGGACGTGGAAAGTTTCTGACTCGTCGGTGTCGTGTCTATATTTGATTGTATTTTTACAACTCATCTACGAACTCATCTACGAACTCATCTACTAACATTGTGCATGAGAAGAGTAGAAACAGCCCCAGGGTAAATACACTGTAGATTCCCCCGTCTGGGCGCCAACCATTGGTGCTCATTAACTATGAACAGGTCAGTTTGGACCAATCACAGCGGTCCATCTGATGTAAACGGGCTCAGAGCCGAGTTCAGTCTGTACAGTGGGTATGAACACAAAGACGGCTGCGGCTGATGAGAAGCGGTGGTTTGAATTGTCTTTGGTGTTGGATGTCTCTTCCACACAATTCTCACACAAACTCCTCCCAGACAAACTGCCGTTGACTGGTTTCTCTGACGTCACCTTGTTCATCGCTCTGATTGGTCCTAGCGTTGGTCCAGTCGCGGGCAGTGGTGTTTTGATTTGCACCCATTGGCTGCATCTTTCTACATGTAGGTCTGGTTCTCCAGTGACATTGTGCATGAGAAGAGTAGAAAGTGATGAATACAGGCTACATCCACAGGAGCCTGCTTGTATCATGGACATGGTGCCGGTGTGGTTCTGTCTATTAAAGCTCCACATTTCCTGTGTCATTCAAGACAGTCGTGTGATTCCATCACCCACAATTCTGGGAAAGAAACAGTTTCCTAGAAAGAGTCACAGCACGCTGAGACAAAACTTCCCTCTCTCACTACTGTCATTCTGCCATCGACCGTCTGCATTAGTGAACCGTGGGTCAGCTGTCTGACTCATTACGTCTCATGTAATCTTCTTGATTTAAATTCTTTGAGTTTAATGTTTTATGATTGATTTAATGTGTGAGGCTCATTGTTGGAAGTTCTCATTAAAACTCAGTCAGGAAGAAAAAGGAGCTACATTTTTTTTTTTTTTTTTTTTCCAGTTTAAACTATTCAGAATGTATTTATTATATTTATTTGACTATTCTTTGTATCATTTTAAGTTCCCTACCTTATTGTATTTTATTCTTTTTTTTCAGTCACTTTTCAGTCCATTTTGAATCTTGCTTCGAAACAGCTTCAGCATTGACTTATCTTCAGCTTAGACTGTCGGAACATCAAACCCCTCACATATTGGTGCTCAACGGTTGATTGGTTGATTCATTCAACCATTCATCTGCTGCATATCCAGACATTTCTCTCCTCTTCTCCTCTTCTCCTCCTCTCCTCGCTCCTCAAAGATCTCCAGGTCACTCAGGCTGTACAGTACCTCTGGCATGTTCTGGGTTCACCAACACCATCGGTGTCCCAGGAGGCTTCTTAATCAGATGCCTGAACCACCTCAGCTGACTCCTTTGGGTGCAAAGGATCTGCCGCTCCTTCTCCAAACCCCTGTGGACGTCTGAGCTCCAAGTCTTTTTGTCCTTTAGAGGAATGTTGTATTTTGCTTGTATTCATCCAGTCACGACTCATGACCACAGGCGAGGTTTGGAACGTCACCTGTTAGTTCACTTAACTAGCTTCTCCTCTGTCAGCACAGTAACGTCAGCTCATTCTCGGTGTGTGTTTTTATGGAATATTTATTGGTACATACAAGTACAATGAAACTGTGGCAGCTTTCTCTCAAACACAACACTAGACTAAACATGATTTATCATTAATTTTTCAAATATACATATGATAAAAATGTACTTTACACTACTCAATGAGTTTTTAGAACGTGATATACTAGCAAATGAATGTGTTTGTCTAAAGGTAAATAGTCAAATAAAACTAGTCCCCATCTCCCTGACACTTTCATATTAGCTACCATTTTAATTCTTGTCCAGCTCGGCTGAATGTCATTTTCCCTGCAAGAATGCTTATCGGACTAAGCAGATTGTTTGGCTCGTGCCACACATTATATAAACCTTGTTGAATTATGTTTTCCTTCCTTCCTGGTGCTCATCTGTATTTGGTCTGCAAGGACGATTCAATCCCGTCAGCGACAGAAAAGCAAGCAATTCACCGACGACAGGGCGACTTTTCCCAGTGTTAGTGGGACATTGTCTGTTTTTTTTTTTAGCGAGAACTTAGGTCAGGAATAGAAAGTGTCCAGCTTCTGCTTGTGCCGCTGGCTGCTGATAAACGACCTCAGCCAAAAGCCTTGGCTCTGTACGGTGTCCAGCTGAAATACCCTGAGAGCTGTGCGCCGCTCATCTTCACACAGTGCGCAGATTGTATACAAGGCTGATTGAATTACTGTTTTTTTTTCCTCTATTGTGAGTGGAACTGTTAGCAGACTGGGTAAAATGGAACCGGTTTGTTTTGGCTTGTGACTACCAACGTGGCCTGTAAGGCCGACTTCTTACCAAATGTCCTGCTAAAGGCACAGCACAAATTTCCATTGCGTCCCTCGAACTGATTATTGCCGTGCTTGTTTTATTGCCTGCATTCTTAAAAAGACACACAATCATTGTACATTTTCCTCAGCATGAGCTGCAATGTGACACTCAAACGCTGCGTTCACACTGCAGGTCGATGTCAGTTGTTCTTCTGATCGGATCCTGGAGCTCGACTGTCCTCACTGTCCACAGTGATTTGATTGGGTGTGTTGCATCCACACGTCTCCGTACTGACCTATCTGCTCGGGTTGCTGTGGTAACGACATACGTTTGCTGGTGATGCAGTGTAATAACATGGAAGTAAGAGCGACGTGGAGCTGAAACACTCCCATCCAAGTGCTTGTGTCGCGTTGCTGAACCCAGACACACACAGCGAAGCAGGAGACTGATCTGAACAGTCATGCTCCGCTGATGTCGGCTTCACCGGGCAGTGAGAGGATTGTCGACATCCGCAAAGTAGCAACTGGTGGGAGCACGTCAGTCATGGTGTGTCGCGCTGCACATGGCGCTCTGATATCTAATTAGAACGACCAGAGTGGACGTGTGTGTAGCTATCAGATTTGAATCACATTTCAAACCTCCACAGCTGGTTGGAATCCTGTTCATACTTCATAAAACACATCTGGATACAATCTGGATGTGACCATATCAGATGTGGAGCTGACAGATGCTCTCCCAGCTGATGTGGTTTTCTTCTGAATACATTCATTCATTCACATTGTTTTTTCTTTATAACTTTTTAAGTCTCCAACAAAAGCTAACCAGAATGATTTCAAGTGACTTCAATCAGTCACTTCAAGTTTTCTCAAGGAATCTTTCATTTTTTTCAGTTTTCTGTGCTCATCATTTAGTTTAATTTGAATCTTCTGGCTGATTTGATATGGAAGCCTCCAGTGTAAATACGGTGGTAATGGACTCATTCAAATTTTAGTACGTGTATAATACATGTTAGTAGGAGTGACCAACATCAGATTTAGGATTTTAATGCAAATGTACTGGTATTTCTTTCTGAATTGTGACTGTTAGATCTGTCATTTTATAGCTTTAAAAACTGGAACCTTACAAAGACGGCATGAAGACGGCAGCAGTTTAGGACTATTTGAGGCTGGGGAGAGTGGAAGAAATAATAAGGTAAATATTGGACATTAAAATAGTTGGATTGCTCTGCAGGTGATGTTTGCAGTAATTATATGGCCAATGTTTTCCTACATTAGATCTCAGATGACCTTGTTATGGGTCACTGCTGCACTGGGACAGAAACCACATCAGCTAACTACCTCGGCTTTAATGACATGCACATTTCATCTGTGTGGAGAGAAAAATTTAAATTTTATGGTAAACTTCCTCCTCCTCTCCCCTCCTCTGTTCTCCTCTTGTCTCGTCTCCTCTCCTCCGCCTCCTCCTCAGCTGATAGCTAACAAAACCCATCATATTAAAAAGGACGTAAGTGTTCAGCTTGTCGACATTTTATAAAACAATACATTTTTTTCAGATAAGCACACCTATATGTTATTTAGTATATTCATACTTTTTATACTTATTTGCATACACTGAACGTTTTTAGCTATTCTATTTTATTTCTTGCTTGACTGGAGCTGTTGGAACAAACAAATTTCCCTCAGGGATAAATGAGGTAGTTCTGATTCTGATTTAGTAGTAGTACTACAACAACTGATTTTTTGCCATTAAACTTGTAGTACCTTAATTTAAGACTTGACTCAGTCCCACCTCTGGGACTCTTCAGACAGGCATCGACACATTCTTGCCTTAGCTGTTATCAGAAGCAGTGATGTGTTTGAGAACTGCTGATGTTCTATATATCTGTGGTTTGCAGAAACACAATGTATTTGATCCTGGCGGCTGAGCTCTTTTAACAGACTTCACACGATAGTGCATCGGTACGGCTCCGTCACTGGCTGCAGGCGGCGTGTCAGATAACAGCTGCTGAGGTTGTAAATGTATCTGAATTTTAATAAAGTAAAGAGAAGTGGTAGACACTGACTGACTTTTTGACGTTTTCTTCTCAAAGTGATGATTCTGGAGAATTGTCTCTCCATTTGACCTACTTTGTCAGATTTAATTATCTCCACCAAGAAGGTCAGTCCCACATCTCTGCTGAATTTTTGGATTCTTTATCTGCTAATTTTTAACTGTTGGTTCCGCGTGTGGCCACCAAAGTGATAAATAATGCAAGCATCACTTAGGTATGACAAAATCAAGTGGTCAATTCATCCAAACCACGGCATCTTTCTTTTGCTGCATTCACGAAGCGCAATGCTTCTGCTCACATGCACCACAGAACATCTTCATTTACACAACCATATGTCCTTCAATATTGAGCTGACACAACAACAACAACAGAATGTGACAAGGTTTAACTGAACGACTGCAGATGGACGGATGTTTAAAGCTAATGCAGAATGGAGGTGGACTGAACTGTCTAAATATGGTTTGTCCAGCATGTGTTTGGCTGTGAGGCACAGACAGATGCTGTTTTGGGACACGCTCTCGGGGGAATAAAAGGCTTAGCTCTCAAAGACCTCATCGTCTGCCATCCACACAGGGATGCTGCAGAGAGAACTCAATCACGTGATTGCAAAAACTATAAATGCACGCTGTGATCATCTGAGGATGGCTCTGGAAAACCACAGACACAAATGCAGAGAACATGCTTGTCTCAGCTCACACCAGGACAAATTGAAAGAAGGAAAACCTGTGAGGAGGCATTGGACAATGTTGAAATATTATTGTGGCATTTACAATACCAATTAGTATGAGATATAGTGAAAGGGCCCGTTCTCATTTCTTCGTCACAGTTCTCGACATCTCAAACCCACTTATAAGGAACCATTTTGTGTCTGTACGAGATGCAGCGCTGTGTGGTTGTCACTGAACAGATTGATTGATCGATGGATCAATCTAACCACAGTCAATATTGGAGAAGCAGATGCTAGATGGACTCATACAAAGGATTTCCAAATGTACGAATCAAAACGTACGCGGAAATGGCGACTTTTCTCCTCCATCGGTAAGAAGCTAACTCGCTAGTTAACTTAGCTAACGTTACTTGTCGACCAAATCCCTCTTCAACAACATTACTTGTTTTCATTCTATGACGTTGATGCTAGATAGGACATGACTGATGAACCATCCACCTCCACACCCAGTAAATGGAGGAAACTGAGCCATCTCAGTCCTCCTGTCCTGTCCAGTGAGTGTTTATATATTCTATCTATTTGTGTTCACACAGGTCTCATAGACAACTATGAACATACAGTGAATTTCCATCTGATGTTTGTCAAATCATCAGGTTGGATGAAAAGAATGAATGATATCAGGCTATTGATGGGTGTCTGTTATAGATATGTCTCTAATTCATAATGGACAGCAGAGCTAATACACTGTTTTGAAATTCGTCGTTCTCCTGTAAGATTCATCACCTGACGCCGTTGGCAACCCAGCTGCTGTATTTTTTGTGTGTTGCAATTCCAATGCGACCCCACTAGATGTCGGTATTCTGGCAATTTTTACATATTTCACCTTTAGTCTATGTGAGAAATTCACTTTACATGAAAGTACATTGGTAAGTTATTTCAGTAGAAGTCAAAATCAATAATAAAAAAAAAATTGCAGTACAAATGTTGTGAAGTGCATAATTTTGCTGTGTTCAACCAAGGCGCCAACATGCATAATTAAAAACACTTATCAGGACAATGAACCGTGATGATATTGTGTATTGTGAGTTGTGAGGGAAACAAAATGAATTCAGAAATTCTTTGTTTTAGTTGTTCAACTTATCATAACTGCAGGTATGACTTTATTCTTCATCAGTGCCTACACGGCTCAAACTGGTCATGTCTTTGCACTGGATCAAAATTCATAAATAATTTGCACTTTTTTCGTAGCTGCACTACTTTACCTGCCTTATTGTTTTTTTCTTTGTGAGTCCTGAGGCAGACAAAGTAAAACAAATATCTCAGGAATTTCAGTCCACATAAATGATCAGGTGAGAAACAGAACATTCTGGATTCGGTCGTGATGCCAGTGATGTAGCGAAGGAAGCCTTGCCATTGTCTCTGTTATCTGGATGTGACGCCCCTCAGCTCCGTTCGCCTGCTCCTTCCTTCCCCCTGAACCCTCGCAGTGGGGTTTCTTCCCTGTTTTATTTTTAACCAACATGAATAAATTAATTTCTTCAGAAGTGAAAAGTGAAGCTCCTCTATGGAAATAAACACATCTCTCGCCCTCTCTCTCTTACACGCACACACACGGGGACAACACACACACAAGTACACACCTAATAATGTGAATCAACATAGATATTTTTCTGAACAGATATTTTCCTCTGTGTGAAATAAAACGTTGTATGTGGTGAAGAACAATGATAGAATGTTGTGATCTTCCTAGTGGTTAAAGAAAAGCAAGAACGTTTTTAATTTTTAGTTCAAGGTGTGAATGTTGATTTGGTCGTACAACATGCACATTTCTTCCATTGTTGGGCACATCCTTACAATGTGACTGTGTAAACAGATTCAGGTCCTCACAACACGAACAACACACACACACACAGACACACACACACACACACGCACACACACACACACACACACGCACACACACACACAGAAACAACCCACAGAAACTTGCACCTGCTCATAAATCTCTGGCCCAGAGGGACTCACTGTAGTTAATTGCGGTCATGTAACTTGTGTGTATCCGCCTGTAAATGATCGGTGGGCGACAATGCCGCTGACAGCACTCTGAGATATGCACACATAACAGTTATAAAAAATGTACACACTAGTGAAAATACACAGACGAGTATGATTTGTTTTTTCTGAGCCATCATTTTAGAGGAAACCGTTTGTGTACGTGCAGACGTGTGAATCACTATTTCTTCTTAAAGAACGGAGTCAGAGAACCTCCAGTTATTGTTGACACTCAGAATAAGATATGCCTCTGTCAGCAGAAACACAACACTGCATAAACACATTTAAAGCTGATTTGATTGAAACTGTGCTCCATTATTAAGAAGAGAATTATGAATCCATCCTCGAGCACACATTCAGCCACCCTTGACATAAAAGTCTTTAAAGATACAGTCCATTCTCTGAAGGATTGTTCAGTAAATTAACCAAATCCCCTGCTGCAAAAGTGTCAGGTAATGACTTCCCTAATTATACTTTAATTCAATTTTGTACCATATTGACACCCTTCAGTGCATCTCTGACTCTTGGTCTGTCTCCTGTTATTACTCTCTCCTCCCTAAAGAGGCAGGGAACAGCTCAGTGCTGATGTCTTCCCTTCATGGGGGCTGCTGCAGACGAACTGGATGGGGCTCACCAGTGCTCCACCATATCACCATAAAACCTTGTATAACCAGCACTCATTACTTTGGTTCATGCCACTGGCTCCTTTGGATTTTATAGCTTATAGCCAGAAATACACGTAAGGCTTCTCTAAATTTAAACTGCTGCTTGTAGGGGTGAATAATGTCTCTTAGAACTTCATAGCGAATGGAAACTTTGGTCTGGACTGGACTTTGTCAGATGCTAAGAGGAGCCATCGTGTGCCTGTATGAGAACCAGGGGAAGGGAACGAGTTGTTTAGTGTTTTCATGTCAATGATGAGCTGCTGTGACGGAATCAATGTTACAATCATGTGTTCTGGTCGGTACAAAACCGACATTGTGCTTGGATGGGTTTGGAGAATCATGGAACTCATGTTTGACAAATGCGTCCTTGAGTAAGACGATAAGTGTAAAACAATCCGCTGTGTCTAAGTCAGAAACAAAGTCATGGTCTCTGTCCATGACTTTGATGACTGCGTGATAACATGAAGCAGCTTACGATAATTTAAGCTTCCACGCTTGTGACTGTATAATGTATCGATTCATCATTATACATTTTTATTGTCTGCTTTGACAGACAGTATATTGATACTTATACTGAATTACTTCTCCAGTGTCATAAGAATAAATGTCCTCAGTCCCATACAAACATTTTCGTCAGCCTCCCGTCTGACAGTATTTCGGCCATCTTTGCCCCTGCAGTTGATTTGTGTCTTAATTCCTGACAAATCACAAACAAAAGGCTGCAGAGAGTCTATGTCTGGCACCGCTGATACTACGGATTTCCTGTAATAATCCAGCATATGAATCATAATAAAGAGCACAACGTATTTCCATTTAGGCAGTGGATGGAAACTCAAATTTATGTTGCAGTCGTACATACATCCATAAATATATACGTACATATTCTCCATAGCAGGCATCTACACTATTGTGAAGGAAATAAGAGCTCTGACAGCAGGTTCCCACTGAATTTTCTCTCTGAGACATGGAGGCAGAGAAAAACAAGTGTGGAAAAAGGGACAAAGAAAGGCAATGTGCTGGGTGGAAAGACAGATGGAACAGGTGCAAATATTGCATGCGAAGAGGACAAACAGAGGAGCCAGTGTCAAGCAAATGGAGGCATTTACGTGAGAGCAGAAATATTTAGAGGGCTAAAAACAGTGGCGGCACTTAGACTCCACATCCATCACAGAGGAGACTGCTGTGTTTGTCCAAAGAAGAGGGCTGTGTGGGTGTGAGCGGACTACTAAGCTAGCTGGCCAGGAGACGAACAGTTTTTCGCGCGCACACACACACACACACACACACACACACACACACACATCCAGTTTAAATAACTTCACTATCGTGGATAAAAGTATTGGGCGGTGGGGCAGACAGAAGTTACAAATCCAATTACAGTTTTAGACATTTAATCAATGTAGAACAAAAGCTAAACACATTGAAAAACAAACAGTCTGAATGAGAAACTGATTGTTTGCTGTTTGTGGTAAAGAGACCAGTTATTATCTCAGGACAATGAAAATCTTGCAGCCTTGAGGACGTAAATGAGCCAAAATGTCTTGCTAACCCCAATCCCCCATGTCTTTGTGTCTGACCTTAACCAGTCCTGAGTAATGACACATCGTGAAGACACAAGATGTAATAGATTTATTTCCAAAGCTACACTTACCTATCTTTATATTTTGCTATTTCATCACTCGTCTGGTCACAGGATTTTAGCAGCAACGGAGAATGCTGTCAGCCAAAGTGACTTTCTTGAACTATCTTGAGCTGCTGTTAAATTACTACGGAATGCAACAGGGCTCATGTATTGTCACACTTTTAATTCTCTTTCGCCAAGAGACGACTTATAAAATGTTAGCACAACCCAACTGTGAGTGAGTGAGGAGCTCCTGAAAGCTACTGTAGGAGAACCACAGGTCTGTCACTCTACAGCAACTAAAGATAGCCTCTCTTAAGTGTGGCGCTAGCTTGTTAGCGAACATACAAATTATTATTTTAAGTGCAGGAACACATTAGTGCCTGTCCGTCTTGTCTCGTAAGACCACTTTGCTCATTGACTCATTGGCGTGCAAAGGAGACAAATAAATAAATGAAGTACTTTTGAGTTGATTTGTGAGTTTAAACCAGAAGTGGGTTCTTAGTGTAGAGCACTTCTCACATCACACTTTTCTAATTCTGAACTGAACACATCAGTCAAATTAAGAAGATGATTGGTTTTGTGGAGGAGACATCTGTACCAGATTAGTGTGTATCTCCACCTCTACCAGTCATAGACAGCATCTGAAAAGCACGCAAAGGACCAGACAAGTTATTTTTACTTTCAATGTCAATGTGACATTTTTTTCATATCCATTGTAAGAAACTGAGGTTTGTCTCAAAGTTACCTAAAAATTGTTCTGACAATGTCTTGTGGCAAAAGAGCCCATTTTGTTTCTTATCCAGACTCAAGCTGTTGCTTTTCCAGAAGGTCTCTGAAATGTCACTGCCTTCCGTTATGAATGTGTGAACCCTAACTGGTTCAATCCCAGAGCATTTGTCAGGCCACCACAGCCCAGTCACAGTAAAGCTTCCTGTCTCCCTGGCTCTGCTCCACAGTTTTCAGCTCTAACATAAAAAGTAAAAAGGCTTCCAACCTGCATGTCTGGATCCATATCACAGGCTCATTGTGCAGAAGAGACAACGTTCCCTTCTCCTCTGCCAGCACTAAAAATATCCACATGCATCTTTATTCACAGTGGAGCTATAGGTCATCTCTGTTTTAAACTAAACAGAAACTGATCTCACACATTTAGATGCACATCACCACTCACGGAGGATTCAAGTTGACTTTGTTTACCTTTTGCTTTTCTGGAAGAGGAATTAAAACTTTCTTCATGATGGGACCAGTCTGCCCTGTGGCATTTCCAGCATGATGTACTCAAACATACATATGTCACTCAAAGTACTAATATTTGACTTCTCAGGTGACCTGTCTGTCTATCTGTCATTCCCTTCACACCTCCTTCTTCCTCTGCTCATAGTTCATTTTAATCCAGCTCTTCCTGCTTGGAGACATTTGCATCTGACTGTAATGTCATTAACCTCAAGTGTTATTTGGCCAAAAAACATGGTGGAGAGAAGGCAACACTGTCTCTGAGCTTTCTGGATCTCATAATGAAGGACACAGTATCCCTCCTTGACATTCAGTGTGTAATCTGTTCTTCCTGAACAGGATGTCCTTTGCTCGATAACAAAATGCCACTCGTGTCAAATTGGTGAGAAAGTGACTGTCCAGCAGAGCACAACAGGCTAACAGCCAAAAGCACCACGAGGTTTGACGGCTCCCTGCTTGGCCAAAGAGCTGGGTGCCAAAGTACAACCCTTTGAAGCCTCGCAGAGAGAATGGGTCTGTCTCTTGCTGACTGATTGAGCGGCTGTATAATATCCAAATCATTTTCACAGTGCATGTCGCAGGAGAATGACACTTCCCGTTGTGAATGCAGGTGCACCAGAAGGTATGCGAGGGGATGATGGGGATTTTGTAAGTTATTCCTCAATTGTTGATAATTAGGGCCTCAGCTGAGTTCCATCGACCATTTTCAGGTCCAGTCCAACGTGTTGCTTTGGTTTATTTTATGAGGCAAAGAACAGCACCTCCGAGAGACACTGAAAGAGAAGCAAGACCTTTTCTCTGACAGTAAATAAATGGGTTCCTGTTCTTGTCATCTCGGTATGTGTTTGGCCCAGGTATTTTTACCATTTCTAGAGTGTGTCAGAGGTACAGCCATCAGGAAGAGAATTAATGAGGTCTTTGTCTTGCTTATTTGTCAAATCCTATAGACGGTGTAATACCTTTTCTCCCCCAAGTTCCTTATTTATTTCCTCACAAAGTGTTTCTGCTTTCTGACGTGTTCTATCTACGATTAATACATAGTGCACAATCCCCTGAGGATGCTGAGCTGTGCTTGTTGTAGTAGAGCTCACTTATTATGTATTCTGTAATTTACTTGTTCCGGTGTTGTCGCTTGATGCCCATTAGCAGTTATTAATCATGCTAAATTAGGATAATCACAAATACAACAACCCCTTCTTCTCATAACACGCGCTTTACAGTGGCCGGTGCCGTTTTTTTCTAAAGCATTTGCAGCTGTAGCTCAGTGGGCTAAAGCTCCAATAGAGTGGGGCAGACTTATGTCAGCAGGATTGTGTGTTTTGTGGTAAAAGTACCAAATTTGGCACAGGCGTTGTTCGATACCTGAAATGTGGATATCATGCCATGCTGTGTTTGTTTCCCTGAGGACCAGACATAACTAAATTCCAAGATGGCTGTCGTTCGGATCGATACTGACTTGTCGAATAAACTGGTGTCAGACGTTTTCAGACATGCTGAATCCATTTCAACCAAACAGAAATTGACAAAATGCAGAAACAGCAGAGAGGAAAGTGATATATACACATATACTTCTTTCATTTAGGCCTTTCCATCTATTACATTATCATGACTGCATTTTATCAGTTTATGTTTGGTTGGAATGGATCCAGTATATCTGAATCCTGAAAAACATACTTTAGTCAAGTGTTTTTAGGTCGATTCTTTTTTTTACCGATGGGTTCATCTTCAAGATACTCGTGAACAAATGGCACCCATCTTGGAATTTATGGTTCTCCTGGAAGCATTGAGCTTGGCATGATATTAATCAATATATGTGCCAAATTTTGTGTTGTTACCACTACACACACACACACACACACACACACACACAGACACACACACACACACACACACACATACATACACACATACCTGCCCCACCAGTGAGCAACAGAAGTGGAGTTTATGCCTGCCTGTCACCTGAGCAGACGAACCAGGAGCTGAATGGGAGTGAAAACAGACACTTGTGACAGGACCCCGTTCTCTGGTCCAATTTTGTTGATAATCCAGTTTGTTTCTTACGTTGAAATCAACTGGCAACAAACTTATTCGTAACAAACTTTATTTGAAATGTTATTGTCGTGCTGTGAAATTACAAGCTGTGTAGTTCTACCATGAAGAGATCAAATCCAAATACCAAATACTGAAGGGAAGTTAAACCAAGGAAACATAATGCAAAGCACAGCTTTTGTGTTTGCAGCTTCACTCCCAGTGTCAACAAAATGCTTTTGACCTTGAATGTTTCCACCCCGCAGGCAAGATCCTAATGCCTGCTGCCTCTGACACACTATCCTCCAGTGGTTTGACATCCTCCACACTAGACCTATATAAAACTGCAAAAATAGATAGGTGTGCAAACTTTGTCCTCCGTCTCAGCACGCACTTCCTTCAACTTCTGCATAAAACCTCGGCTTTCTGAAACGCAGCCATCATATACATCTTGTGAAAGTCAGCGTTATGAAAGTAATCTCCTTTACTGAACATTCAATGAAATTACACCGTCTTGTATATGGAGTAAGATTTTTTTTCTTCTTTTTTATTGCATTTCTCCCTTCCATCAAATAATACATTTTATTTGGCTTCCTCCAATGCTTCCCTTTGCTGTCCCTTTATTTCTTATTAAATGGAATCCAAATGTCCTGTCTACTGCTGCAGTCATTACTTTGTAAAGTTTAGGGTTATATACAAAAGAATCCCTCTCTTTCACTCTTTTCCTTTTCCTTTAACACACACTTTGGATTTGTGTATTGTATTTTCCATTTGTTTTGTAAATGGGCGTTTCAACAATGGAAGAAGCATTTGCCAAAGAAAAGTGGGAATTTAAATCAAGCCTCACCTGCAGAGGATATTGGAGGATGTCCATGCTTGGGCACGTCTGCAAGAAATCTGTCACAGGGGGAGTGAGAGCTTTGACACTGAGCTGTGGAAGATTTGGAACAGACATTCACTGTGGCAGCAGACAGTTGCAGCTCTGTCGTTCTGCTTACACATCTTCTTCCACGGCATCTCCTCATCCCTCCATGTAAAGTCATGATGCCAAACATTTAGAATAATTATTAATTGTGAAAGCTGCAATAATTCTACTGTTGTTTCTTGCAAGAGCAAGAAACTGCAGAATGAGGTGAGGCAGCGATTCCCACAAACACAGAAGTGCAGAAGAAGTAGAATGCTGGTAATGGGCTTCAGGAGCAGTGAATAGTGTGTCTGCCAAGGGACAATAGTCCTCCACAATATGTCTGGGGGGGGGGCATGTTGAAAATACCAACCAGTGGCAGTGAGATTGAGATGGGGATCAGTTGTTTGTGGAGTTCGCCGACACACAGAAACACACACTGAGTGTATAACATATCGTCCGTGGTGCAGGTGACAATGAGTCCTGCTCCTGTTTCTGGAGATCGATAGAACATCAGTCTCACTCTCAATCTGCTTTCCAACTCTGGTCTGTAGCAGAGATGTTTCAACAGTCCGGCCCTGCTCGACAAATCCGTTCCATCCTCTCACTAAGCTCAGTTACAGACAGATAGATCCTTTCACTCACCCCACAAAGAGGTGCCTGCACTTCAGTGGAACAGCGTGACAGACAAAAGCTTCGGGGGATGCCTGTGGCCAACCCACGGTCTCATCTCCTGTCCATGATGTAGCCCCAGTCTGCCAGTGCAGATTACCTCCATGGAAATGAGCGGTGCTGGCTAAGTGCTGGTGAGCTGTTGGCAGCGATATGACACCGTCTACCACGCGCTGACGGGGGAAGATAAGTGCTCCCTTCTTCTCAGGCACATGCGATCATGTCTGAAAAAAAATATATATCTATTTTTGTGTTGGTGAAGGACTTCTTGGTCTTTACCTGGAAGGATTAGTGCAGTTGAAATGATTCTAAAGTGAAAAGCCACCACATGCA
>CAAKHB010005807.1:0-26014 GCA_901007665.1 Aeoliscus strigatus | reverse complement strand
TATTTTTCTGTATATAAACCGCCATATTTAATTTTAACGGTGTAATTTTAATCATTAGAAATCCAAGGAATGACCAGTGATATAATGCAGATACAGATACTATCAGTGCACTGGACTGCAGCGCATTAGCTTATAAGGAATGAATTTGTGTCCAACTCCAAACGAACCTCTGGCTGCTCGCAACAGCCATAGCGAGACAATTAAAAAGTTAACTGCTCCGGTCGTGTTGACCTTCTCATAATATTGTTCTAAGGATTCAGGTGCAGTGTTGGAGGTCCACGGGGAGCAGGGGGATTGTGCATGCAGCTCTAAACTTGAGAATATAATGTTTGTAGTCCATTTACAGCAGACACTGAGCGGGGAAAAAGTAATTGACTTTGGCTTCTCCTGTGAAGTCTCTGAGGGCTTCACACATTCAGACCAGCTGGTGCAGCGATGTCTCTGGCAACCAGAGCTCGCGTAATAATTTCAGTAGGCATCCTCAGTAGAAGCCTTTGCATACCTTTATTTCCAATTTATTAGATCCAATATGAAAGTGTGAAAAATGAAAGGTGTCCTGCTTGCACTAGCAGTTTTGTTAAGAATATATGCAATATTTAAGCTGCCAACCTGCTGCCGAATTTTGCCAAAAAGTGCTGTTATTGTTGGGCTTTAAACTTTGGGAGGGTGTTTATGGTAACTATGGAGGGGACTAAATGAAAGGCAACTTGCAACAGCTTGATTGAAAACAAACTCTTGGATGCTGCTGTCAGTGCAGCTCGTATACGTGTCTGATTCAAAGGCACGAGGCATCTTTCTGTGTATGGATGAGCCCATTAACTCCACAGTAAACTCATCCTCAGTGTCATTAGACACTCACAGCGTCTGTGGGAGCTGCCAAGAGAAGATCTATTTCAACTGCAAACAACCTGATCACAGTTATGAACCAGTATGGATCACTATTTACTGCGCTGGCATGTTCCATTCTTGAGTTTAGAATCCAAGCTTGTCTTTGTGGGCTAAAATACCGGCTCAGTTGAAGTTATTTGGCATCACCAGACACAAAGTGAGAGAAAAGGTGTCTCATTTGATATTTCTCACTGCTGACAAGGACAAATTAGGTTATTGTGTTTTGATTCGCTGTGTGTTTTAGCCGCTGCTCATGTCTGGTTACGAGAGGAGATTGTTGTCAGTCTGTTTAATATTTCTTCTGAATGAACAGGTGACACTGTGGAACTGAATTGCCCTTTAGGGATTAATTATTTTAACATTGTAGTGGGTATTCTGTCAATGTGGCTTGGACCTCCTGAAACCAGTAAATGAAGCTTCAGGTTGGATTGCTTAAAGGTCAACACACCATTCGTGTCCAGCGTCCAGTGTCCACAGCTGAAAGTGTGATGATACTAACAGCAAACTACAATGTCCCGTCGGTCCTTTTCTGCTCAGTGTGTGCTGTCTTCAGCAGGGAATTAGTATAATACCTAAGCAGCCTGCAGGCATGACTGATACATCATTTGGCATCCAATGCTGCTTATCGTGAAAATGACCTGAGTTCACCTTCGGTGTTTGTTTGCAGAGCACCAGCTCTCAAATGAAATGCAGGCCTAATTACATTTTATCTGATGCCCTGAAGCAGGCCCTGCCCTTTGAGAAATTAATATGGCAGTGTCCACTGTAGCCAGTCTCAATTACATTTCTTTTCAAATGCATCAGCCTGCCATCCTTCGTTAATGTGCACTGTGGAAAATAATGCATATACAGCTCAGAGTTATTCCCCCGTGCCCCAAAAAGAAGAAGCAAAGTCTTCCTAAAATGCCAAGGCTGTTTGCCCTCATCGAGGATGTGGGAGCCATGGATATGAATTGCATATTGAAAGTGTGAGGGTGGGTTATTGTTTAAGGGTTTAGTGTCCTGGTTTATTGTTGAGGATGTTTAGATTGAATGATCATATCATAAACATACTTCTGCTGAGTTCAGTACATACAAACAATCAGTATGAGATCTTTGAATGCTCATTGTTACCGTTATATTATTACCCGACTGATTGATCCGATCTTGGCCAGTTTTTCTCGAAGCTCGTTGGACAATTGGAGACCAGGTCCTCATCCTATGAACGATGAATTGGAGGAATCTGAAGTCACTACAGATGAGATGCCTCACGTTTTTACTTTTTTTTTGTTCGTCCAACATGTGAATTCCTTTCAGTGTTTGCTGTACTGATAAATTCTTTGGATCCAATCATGCAGTCTCGGTGCCTCTCGATGTGCCTCTGTTCTCACAGAGTCTGTGTTGCTGCTACAACACTCAGTAAATAAAGCAACGACTCCTGGTAGTCGGGGGAATATGCTGAGTCACAGGCCTGTCAATAATCGCCCCGGTCCTCCGATAGATATGAGTATGTGGATAATAAGCAGTTTTGTGTCTATGGTGACATGCAGGGAAACCAGGGATACCAACTTACATTGTTTGTTAGTACGCAAAGCATCAGTGTGACAAATACACAGGAGAGAGTTTGAAATGTATGATGTTTACTCTTTATACTTATAATCGATCACACTGAACAGGGAGGATTCATGTCTGTGAAGGTTCTCAGTCTTCCAGGTCAGAGTGACCTCCTGGATTAAAACACAGGCGACTGTAGCTTCTCAGGTGAGTGGTGAAACAACTTCAGGCAAACTACAGCGAGCGCAATTGCCTACGATTTAACCCAGCAAGTTTTCTCAGGGAGGCTATGTCTGTCTGTGGTGTCTGTTGTCCTCTATATTCTATGAGGACAATGGTCGTGGTTTGTGTTCTCATTTAGGCACTTACATGCAACAACATGCTGACGCTTGACTCCAAACAGTGCCAGCATGGACACATCCCCTCATAACGGCAGTGCCAGAGCAGCTGGGTGTAGCAGAGCTGCACAGATCACAGACGAAACCCACACAGACTCCTCAAGCTGCTCACGTAAAATACCTGACATTCAATTTCTAGCAAGGACGTGTGGAGCTTCTCTGATGGCTCTGGGCAGCAGTAGGGGTTAATGCTCCCTGATGAAGGACACTCAGGGGTGATGAGGGGTCCATGGCCTCCTCTGTGCCCCCTCACCCTTGTATCAGGGCCTAATACTCCTCACGGTGTGCTGCAGATTGGAGATAAAAGTTGTAAATTGTGCTTCTCTTTGTTGTGGATTCAGTGTGGAAACCCATAGTCAGAATGGTCTTTAATTGGAAAGACACAGACAGACCTGTGTCACCATGAATGGCGTCCACCCACAGACCACCACCTCAGCATCACCAGAACAGGGAAAAAACAGCTATTTCTTCATTCATATTTGGTCAGCACTTAGTTTGACAGAGCGATCAGATTTCCTCAGGGCTGGACGTCGAACCCAATGGACCTCTTTGAATAGTTTGCAAATTCCTGTCAGGCTGCGTTTGTGCAAATTCAAATGGGACAAAACATCTGTCAACTCGCCATTTCATATCCGTCAGCCGCTGCGTGGCCTGATCTCCTGCTCTCGTTTTCAGACTCATGCAACAATGTGGAGTTTTTGTACTTCATATTGTCTAACGAGAAAAAAAATGCTGATTAGTCAGAAGGAACTGGGAGTCAGAAGTGTATGCTGAGGTATATCATGGCATCAGGCAGCTGGACATAAAGGAAGATTCCAGAAGTTTCTTCAGGTACCAGACGGATCCACACAATGTGACCTTCACCACATACCTGACTCTCAGGTCCCTCTGGGGTCACATGGCTTTTGGAGTCGAAACAACCGGATGTAAGAAGAAACGTCTGCAACCAGCCAAGCCAAATATACGAGGTGGAGAAAATCAACATTCAATTCAGCTGCATGTATGTCTGTTTTAAGAACTTAGTGTCACATCTGTGTTTGACGTGCCGTGAATTTTCTCTTTTATTAAACAGCTATAAGAAATTCCAGCTCCATCTGTGGTATTTCTAAGCAAAATTCGCATCCAGAGATTAAAAAGAAAGAAAATCGTAGAAAATATCTTGAGTGGAAGCTTATAGCATTCCATAAAAACACTTTGTACTCACTGTGCTTCTCCGAGCACTTTTAAATCCTGCATTCAAATGGAGAAGCATCGCACGCTTCGGGGGGGGGGCTTTATAAACTGGGTGCAACACAGCCTAATAATCTCGGCATTTCTGCATTTGTCCCCTAATTCAGGATTATTCTCCAGTGGGCTTCAAGGTGTGCTCTGTGAAAAAGAAAATAAAAGACAGATCTCCTCCCTGAGGCTGTCACAGCCGGAGGCATTACTTCCTCATCACGGTCCTCTTCGGCTGTTTTAATTAGAGCCTCACAGTTCAACAGGACCTGCCGAACCGGCGGTGGGGGTGATTAGCATCAGGAGAACATTTTCACAACAGGTCAATTAGCTCGTTTAGCTGCAGGATCCCGTGGAGTGACAAGTAGGGGACATACTCACCAGTCAGAGGTTCTTAGCAGTTGTGATGTTGATGGATTTTGTCCTTAGAACCAAGAATGATAGAATGGTCCACATGTGAATGACTGTTGTTGAAGTATTTGGAATCATAAGTGACATCGTCATAAAGCTGGTTCAGTCCAGATGAGGATGGTAGAACCTCAGTGGAGGTGCTGCAGACCTCCCCCCTCTGTCTCCTAGTCCTCTCCTTCCAGATGGTGTAATGCCTATTTTTTCCAAAAAGCAGGGACCAGAATTGGTGAAGACAAACAAATGGCAGAGATTGATTCTTCACTCCTCTCATTACAGAAATCAAGGTAAATCAATGTGCTTCTTCACCAAGCTGCCCTGATCTTGTACACACTGACATTAAAGCAAAGACCAGCTGGTGCAAATGGATGTTTTTATCAGCGACAGGGCTTAGTGTGTTTACAACACATCCCTTATCGCTCGAAGTGCCGTCTGTCCTACTGCTGGAATCTAATAATGGTCACAGTTCTAACACTTTTAGTGAATCAACCTCGCAGACTACTACTCTTTGAGCAAATAAAAGCAGGCAAGGAACTTTCTGCCGAGTTCAATGAGGAAATAAATAATGTATGTTGCTTTTCCTTTTTCCCTCCTCGTGCCACCGATCCTACTCACCTGCAGGGTTTGAAAATAAGATCCTACACCAGCTGAGTGCAACGGCAGTTCATTGATCCCCCCACCTTATAGGCGGGCCTGATCCCTGGGGTGGCAGAGGGAAGGTTGAAGAAAAAGCCTGATGTAGAAATACACATTCCTACAGGAGGAGAGGAGGAGGGGCACACATCACAATCACCTTGGACGAGCGTATCTGTGTGTCAGGCTGGTGGGTTACTCCGAAGGATATCAAATGTGGCACGTATTCAGGAGCTGTCACATCTCTTCAGTACATGTGGTCGGTCCGTCTAGTCAGACCACAGCAGATGGAACGGCTTGAGAGTCAATGCAGACGAGCGCTCTTGTCTTAGAACCAGAAAATCCCACATGTCCCTCAGGTTGTCACACACGACAACACTGAACATGTTATGATAATAACGGCAGCAGCGTCCTTGATTGGCTTAGCCTGGAAAACCAGAGCCACATCTAGATGATTCTAAGTGTGGTCTTGTTAAGCCCCGCCCACAGAGTCTGTACATGGCTCTGAGCCCGCTGACATCAGAAAGAGTCAACTGATTTTGTTCAACGGTTCGTGCCCAGACGGACCTGTCCGTATGTGTTTGTCTTTCTGGGTGTGGATTAGTTCTTAATTAACAGAAATATAAAGATGAAGGAACAAACATCATTTCAGGACCTAAGCTAGCAAGTTCACAAACATGTAAGTACGATAAAAACTTGTTCAAAGTGACTGTTGATAATGTTTTAGCTCTCATGTACATCTGTTGCCAGGTAACACCTCTACTGTAAATCAGAGGAAGATGCCAAAGCCATCAGCCAGGTTCAGGTAGAAGGAGAAACATTCCTTAAGAAGACGACAGGTTTCACACATGTACAACCACCAATCATATGTCATAAATGTACAATACTATATGTACATTACATGTACAATACAGTCAGCATGTGGAAAGAAGGAATATGGACACGACGGGGACAGCGAGTTGAAATGTTTGGTTTCTTCTCTGTAAAACCGAATCAGTGACGCCGGCTTCCTGTCAGCTCTCAGGTTTTATGTCCCAGTGGGAAAACTCCTGCTGCTCCAGATGGCAAGTCCAGAAACAACTGTCACCATTTTCTTTGAGTGGAGGGAGGGTTGACAGCGACCTGAGACCAAATAAATATGTACAAGCGAGATGGTTCTGGATGTAAAGCGTTCGAGTTCCTGTTCAAATCTCACGCCACTTTAGAATTTAGATTTCTTCCATCAGGCGGTTTTTCGTACAAGCTTGTAACGGTGCTTACGTGCACGTACGGTGCACGTGGGAGGAGCGGAGGAGAAAATTAGTGATTTCCTGACAACGCTTTATTCCACAGGCACAAAGGTACTGGCCTTTATTCTGCTGGGGGAGAGTCAGTGGTGGCGAGTTGGCAGTGTTGTGGAACACACAGAGCCCGGGCTTGACTGAGGCATACATTCATCACACACACACACACACACACACACACACACATTCCTTTACTCACACACAACCATTATCTCGATGTGCTCCAAGCAACGATTGGTTTGCATAGACACAGAATCTAATTTAATGTAATTTCATTTATCACTCTAAATTAGATTTTATGTTGCTCCTTAATAATTTACATTCCCTCTAAAGAGCTCTTGGCTTTCGTCTCAGTGCCGATGCCCAGAGGTAGCTGTAATGGCTTCCACAGTGGCTGTGATTTACTCGCTGTGTGGCCGAGGCAATATGGAAACAAAATAATCTGTGTACCGAGTACGTTTCGAGTTGAGGATGATGGACGTGATCTCTGTTAAATCAGGTCTGAACAGTTGAGCTTGTGTCTGTATTTTTCAGTCTTTTCATTTCTCCAAGGAACCAAGACCACCCAGGACTTCCTCAACATATAAAATAGCTTAAACTCACTTTCAGCACTGACACTCTGTCACGACCCCTTGACGTCTGATACCAGTGCACGAACCCTTTTCACATCTAGAGACTCGGCCAGCTGTGCGGTAACTCTGCTGTGATTCTGTCATATCGATGGGACGCTCCGAACATCTGTTCTGGTGTCAGTGGGATTAGACAGAGAGAGAAGTATTCAAGTATTTGAAGATGACATGAATGAGTTGATAAAGTTACTAGTATTTTCTTGTAACAAATATTCACTGTTACAAACGAGAAAGTCTGGTGTTTTCTCACACTGAGGCGAAGGGGCGCCTTGTGTGTCAACACAACACAAGGGGAGTGAGAAACCTCTCTGTGCATATCTCTGTGACTATAATGTGACTATCTGTCACTTCAGTGGAAAAAAGATATTTGACGCCAGAGCATAATACGGTAAAATATAAAAACAATAGTCCGATGCTGACTATTGGTACCAGTGCCGCTCCAAACACACATGTTGAATTGGTTGTTCAGTCACCTGATGTCTTGATTTGAAATGACTTTGAGCAATATGTTACTTTTCTTTTCTGTTATGATGGATAAGAATAGACATCTCTGAATGTTTAGCATCTGCTTCCAAGCTGCATCTTCATCCGGATGAAATCGGACAGAAGCCAGTCAGTCAAACAAAGGCTTTGAAATAATGCGTGACATAATACAACCAGGATGATCAGTCTGTGTTTATGAGTGGCATTTCATTTTAATTGGTTCATTATTTCTGCAAATACATTTTTAAAACACTCCTGTCTTCCACAGCTGTGCTCCTGGCCGTGTCCAGGGAATACCAAACCACGGCCGTGTATGAAGTGTCACTCACTGGGATGAAATTTGTCTAATGTGATCGACGGACGATGAACAGACATCCACCCTCTTCAACGTCGCAGGTACGGATCGCTGGACTTTTTTTATTCGTCATCTCGCCCTCCCTGGTAAATAGAAAGCATTTGTTTTGTGACTAGTTTTCAATTTGACTGCTTATCT
Source organism: Aeoliscus strigatus (assembly GCA_901007665.1). Taxonomy (NCBI): domain Eukaryota; kingdom Metazoa; phylum Chordata; class Actinopteri; order Syngnathiformes; family Centriscidae; genus Aeoliscus; species Aeoliscus strigatus. The sequence goes on along the minus strand of CAAKHB010005807.1, from coordinate 18,048 downwards.
AAGGACATGTACGGTTGAAATGGGTTCTGAAAAAACTCCCCCACACCGTTTCACAGCCGCCCCAGTAACAGTGTGTGAGCAGCCACGTCGTCCCAGAGTCGCCCTTCTGCCAACAGGCTTTCATTCTGCATCTCTCCGCTCCAAACATACGCTCCTATTCCTTTGTTTTGATGCTGTTTACAGACATTGTCTGCATCCAGAAGCCATCGAGATACCGAACCCGCAGGGACAAGACAGTTGAGTGAATTTCCAGCACCACTAACAATTTTTTTTTTTTTTTAGAAATCGTTCAAGAGCCAATTCAAAGAAAGTGTGACTGAGGTGGAAAAATGTACAGTAAACGCAAAGGCAAACACAATGTGTGGCTTCTTCTTCAAAGTTTGCTAGGACAAAGGCAAAGGGAAATCTATAAAAAAATATTGACATTTGTGATAAAAATGAAGAAGAAAATTACATATTTGTTGAATGACACGGTTCCTCGGTGGGAAGTGACACACAGGAATAAATCTTGAATAAAAAAAAATCTATTTCTGCTGCTGTTTACGCAATTATCAAGAAAAATACTGTTTTCATTTTGTCCATTCAAAAGTTCTATCTGAGCAACTGTTTATACTTCAATTATTAACAGATAGACTTTACACCTTCACCAAGGAGTTTATGTTTGTAGACAAACCCATGGGTCTGTTTGTAGGATTATGTTCAAACTCCCAGTTCATGCCCCAGAAGACATCTTTTAGTGCAGTTATTAGAGTGTGACAGGCTGTTTTTTCACTAACCTACAGAAAACCATGGATGAAAGAAAGACAGCAAATCAACCCTGTTTTTAAACGCATCTTTCAAATAGCAGTCACAGGATTCCCTCCTGTCAGAGCTGATGCTGTGAAGTGTCAGTGTGCCATCATAGAGGTTTTTTTTTTGGTTTTTTTTTCTGAGGATAAGACCTGATCCTGAGATAGCGTGCCAATCCTTATCGGCCATGACAGTTTTCTCTTGTTCTGCTCCTTACAAAGTGCGGGTGCTTGCCGTGCGTTCACAGGACTCCCCGCTGGCATCAATAGCAGCAGGATTTTCGAATGGGATTTCACTGGTCTCGGGCTTGTGAGCAATGATCCCTGATGCAAAGCTGTCTTATCTGACAAGTGTTGAGTGTGTGTGTATGTGGATTTGAACGGAGTGTGCATTAATGTGTGTATACACACTGCGTGCTCATCACTTGGGATTACTACACAATTACTAGTTATCTTAAATCGAAAGCACAATGGCTTTGAGTATCCTCCTCCACTCCACCCTCCCTCTGTCCGTTTATCCATCTATCTCCTCTCTCATCCATCCACCACGGGCAATCCATCACCCCCTCCGCTCCCCTCCGCTCCCCTCCTCTCCCCTCCTCATCCTTCTTCCACCATACGGAGCTGACTCGTGGGGGGATTACGTCTGCCTGCCAGCCTCTGCTGTTAGGTTAGAGTTTCTACGTTCTTATCCCCGTTGCACACACACTGACGTGATGGCCACTCATTGCAGCTTCTAACTGTTATGCAGACTGTGTGTGTGTCTGTGTCGTGTTTCTTTTGCCTGATGTGAATCGAGAGTCACAGTCAGTCATAGTCTGCCCCCGTCAGCACTAGTTGGGGACAGTTGGCTGGAAAACAGAAAACAGTCAGTGTGTGAGGGGAGCAGCCCGCCATTGCAGTCAACCATTTGAAGTTGAATTTTTTGAGCTGGCTGGATCGTACTCATGTACATGTGGCCGACAGCCAATGAAAAAGAGGAGGTGGGACAAAGGAAGTTGTGTCAGAAGTAGCAGGAATACCAAAACAGCGAAGGAGGAGGAGAAACGTGGACGACACAAATGTTCACACTGCCGACGTCGACTCGTCCACGACTTGACTCCTTTTTTCTTCTTCCTGGATTTTCTCAGAGCAGATCGCTGTGCAAACAGCAGCAGCAGCAGCTTTCAGTTTACCCTGTAAACTGAGAGTGACACCAGAGTTCGGTGCCTGCAGTTGTATACAGTTGGTTGTCTGCTCCCTCATCAGACGCAGTGTTTCAGTCGTCATAACTAAACAACTGTGAAGGTTGAGGTGTGTGCTTTACGTTGAAAGACTGAAGTCGAAGCTGACAGAGACAGACAAAAGTGTATTCTTGCCTTTGTAATCCGTAAATACCCGCAGACGTCGCCTCCCGTGACATCTCCTGTGTTTCTCAGTCATTATGCAGAAGCTGCGTCATCTGCAGAGGGAAAACATTTGTTTTCACTGAACTGATTTAGTAGTATTTGGCCTAATGTGCGCAGGTTGGATCATGAAACATGTGGCCGAGGGTTGAACCCATCCGGAGGTGGACATGAGTAATTGTATCAGTGGAAATTTCAACCAGTATGACACACAGACTTTACGATCAAGGAACATCTTTTTCTTCATTACCACAGCGTTGCGAGAACAATACTTGTCAACAATACAACATATCGCCAAATTCCATTCCAACTTTTACCCAAAGCAACTCGGTTCATTACCCTCTGTACTAATCAATACAATTTTGATTCCACAAAACACCTCCAAAGTTCATTTTCGCAGCAGCAGTGCTCAGAGCTGAGGCGTGATGAATGAAACTTCTGTACACTAATTGAGGCAGAGCAGATAATTAAAATGTGTTGTGCTGAGTTTTTGCTGTTTAATTACTAATTATAACATGTTGCACTTGCCCCTTATGTTTATCTGGCACCATCAGTAAATATGCTGCCCATAATAACATCTAAATATACAGATTAATGATTGCTTGTGGGTGCAGTCAATCATACAACAAATGATATTTCATAAAGTCACTTTTTATAGATTCTCTACCAACTGCATTAACGAGGGGAAAGATCTGAGGAAGTGAAGTTTGAACTGTATAAAGATGGAAATAAAAAGCATCAACACATCATGGCTGTAACTAGAGAAATGAGTGTTGTCAGTCATTTAAAATCGGAGGGGAAGTGTCTCACTGAGCCGACAGATATCCTGAATAAAAAAAGCTCTTAACTCAATCAAGAAACAAACACTGATTTCAAGTTCAACTCTGATATATTATCTTGATTTATCTGGTTAATCCACATGGTCCAGATAATCCAGAGGTCATCCTGTTTGTTCCTTCCTGTTTTATTTTGTACACCTTCTGGTGTTTTACTTCTTGTCTACTCACCTGAGGCTTGTTGGTTGTTCTGAGCATTCAGTCCTCATCTTGCCTTTATTTGTGCAGCTGGGTTGTGTGTGTTGTTGTGAGTGACGGTTGACAGTTGATAACAAGATGACACGAAAGATAAGACAGCAAACAATTGATATGTCAAGAAAAAATGGGGAAAAAAAAAAAAAAAAACATTTCGAAGTTTTGGTCAAAACACTGACTTAAGAAAGTCCAAAGCAGAGGATTTTAAGATGAATTAATGCAAATAAAACAAGCAAGAAACTTGAGTGAACGGCAAATGAGCCACGTAAACTAGACACAAGACTAGAGGTGAAAATGTTGCTTACATGTAGACAGAAGACAGAACTACAAACTAAAACAGGAAGTAAGAAAAGAGTGCAGGCCAGAAACAGCATCACAGAGAAAACAAAGTGTGTAATAAACTGTGGGCTGTAATGATTGGACCGTAGCTTTGGAAATGTATTAGTCTCATGCAAACCTTGTGTTCACACAGGCCCCGGATCCACTTCCTCATTGATCATCAGTAGACGTTTGAGCCACACAGGTGAGTCCCTGGGACATGAAACCATTTATAGAACATGAAATGATAATAGTGCCGCTGCACAGTACATTTTAATTTGAAAGGGGAACCAAATAAGAAAACCTGTGAGTAGCTTTCAAGGCAAGTTGTCTGTTGTTGCAACTTGTTGCAAATTACTGCAATTTGTACCATTGGGTGTGCTTTCCTGCTGTCTTTGTCGGTAATTCTTGACGGGAAGCCTCGCCGAATCAACGTGAGTCATCTCATCAGGAGATAGGAGAGTGTCGAGGCAGAACAGGAGTGTTTCTCCACTGAAACAGGCAGAATATTGAACAAACGGTGGTCAAACATATAGAAAATGGGGCAGATAATTTGGATAAAACACAGTGTAAGACAGAGGCTCTGTGTGTTGCCATGTGTCAGACGAGGCACACTCGGGGAGTTCACGGGGGAACAAAATGATGTGAGAAGCTTACTGGCAGTGATGGTGGTGCCAGATGGGAGAGGGAAGAGCTGCCCAGGAGAGGCGCCAGTAAGCAGAGACAAGCGGTGCCAGCCCAACTGTGTCTGACAGGAGGTCCAGCTATTTAATCAAACCCGGCCCTCAAACCATCAGTGCCAGATGCAGTTCCGATCCTCGTGCAACCCAAACACCAATTAGTTTTATATACATTTCCTCCTTCAGTGAATAGCTGCTACTCAACATCATTCAAGTAGGCGCTCATCCTGAAACAGTGACACTTATCACGGCTTCTGTCTCTGGATAAGACTCAGCGGGCTGCCCATTAACGCTAACGTAAAGCCCCTCGCATCATTATGAGCCACTCAGAGGCTGTGTGAGCGGCGCATTCATGAACCCGACACGTGGGTCGTTTAACCCCATTTGTTTTTTGTGTCTTCACCTCACCAGACCTCCCCCGCAGCGGCTAATAGCACCCGCATGCAGTCAGAGTAGTACAAAGAGCAGCTTGTTGAGGTTAATAGATGTGGTGGAGGATACAGGCGAGCAGGAACAGTGGATGAATGAAGAGTACTGAGGATGATGATGACGTCCATCAGCAGAGTGGAGGATCTCGGTTTGAAGACAGCAGAGGAACGACGGTTCAATAAAAGAATAAACTGGTAAGGAGGATTCGGAGAGGAATGGTTCTTGCTCTCAGGAGAAGATGAGCTGATGGAAGCTCATGAGAAGGTCTGCTGAGCATCACCTGCGTGGACTGACAGTGAAGGAGGAAACAGCTGGACTGCGGAGGTGGTCACTGTCATGTTGGACACAACCTGTGACCTGCACAGTTTCCTACTGACGTCAAAAGTCAGGACCCTAGAGATGTCAAATGCTTCTGAAAAAAGTGTCAATTATAAGAACAAATGAATAGTGGCAATCCAGAAGTCGCTCGCACCAACTGCTCAGATTTTAAACACTTTCAGACGAGTGATCTGCCGAAACTTTCTGCGCCCAAACACACAGACCAACATGTGGTAACAAAGTTGAATGTGAACTAACTGCAGAAGAGGGGCGACACAGGGGTCACAGGTTCGATTCCCGACGAGGGCTCTTTCTGTGTGGAGTTGGCTCTCCCCATGTCTTCTCCACGATGATGCTGACGTTAAATTGGTCACTCTAATTTGTCTGTAGGTGTGAATGTGAGTGCGAATGGTCCTTCGCATGGAATCTGTCCTTCATGTGGCCCTGACCCCGATGAGCTGCTGACTCATCCAGGGCGGACCCTGATGTTCACCCGTTGATAGCTGGAATCAGCTGAAATGAATTAAAAACTGCAGCAGATCACTCGGTGCTGTGTGGGGGTGTGAAGGTACGAGTAGCTAGAAGTACCCTGATTAAACAGAGAGAGGTCGTGGTGGGGAGGGGTGCCTCAGTCGGGGTTGTGGGGTAATAGCAGAGGCCCGGGAGTGTCTGCTGACAGAAAGGACACACTGCTTGTCAGCAAAGTCATCTTTTCCGTGTGCAACATCTGTGCTGATTTCACGCTGAACTCTGAGGCCATTAATCTAAAGCAGGGCCGGTTCTTATCGGGCGGGGTGACAGTCCCCCTCACACTGTGCACAGAGAATGAAAAGTATGTAATTTGATTTTTTTTCTCCACCTCCGCAGCATTTATCTGTGTCGACTTTGAACACCACAGTCTTATCAACGTCCACTTCTCTCCTCATTGGTGAGGTCATTGGAATGTGATGTTTTGCATCCGTTTCTCTTGAGCAGTGCGACGCAGACATGTCTCTTCCTGAAATAGCAGTGTCTCTTGACCCCCTCCTTTTATTGTGGGCTTCAGCCTGTGATCGATGCACAGTGATGCTGATGCTGTGACATTTCCACCAGCAGATTGATGCTGTGGGGTCCATAAGGCAACGCAATGACATTTACATAAGGTGGAATAGATGCGGTTGAGCCAGGGAGGAAAGAACAGAGGTGGCAGAGGAGCGGTGGAGGGGCAGCAGTTACCAGCCCGTCCTCACTGATGTTCCTTGACAGCCGTTTTGCCCCTCCTGCTGCGATACAAAGATGGGACAGGAAATATTTTCTTTACACCATCTGCAATTTCAGCTGGCAAAGGAGCCGAGGTGATGACATATGACGGCGTTCTGCATCCCGGACTGGAGGGAGGTTAATGAATACATGTAAATAATGATTTACATTTCTCTGTGCATCAAAGCAGCCAGATGATTCAGTCCTCAGCCTGCCTGGCGGCTTCTTGAGATGAGGTGGGTATTTATTGGGAGGACAGGATGTGCAGAAGGATTCTGAGCGCAGCAGAACTCAAAGCTGAGACAGCCAATCTTCAAGTTATTCAATCAAAAATGAGAGTGTTTCATATTAGGAGCACCATGTTGAATGTGGGCCAGGGTGGGCTGCCCAGAAAATGTTTCAAGGCACTGAAAACGATTACTCAAATGTACTTTAATATGTCAGGCTGACATGTAGCGGCAGATGCAGCAGGAATCCTCTAGGTACATAATGACGTCTTCCTTTTAAGGGAAGTTTTCCAGAAGTGAAAAAGTACAATCTTGCAGTTTTTTTACTTGAAAAGCAACCTTGCTTTGCTTAGCGACAGTCGCAAAGAACGTGTATGTTCAATTCAGATATGGCTAGAAGAGGAGTACTGCACTACTTGTACCACTGAAAAGACCCCAGTGACGGGTCAGTGGTGATTAAGCGACGAGCAGCAGGCGACAGTCCTCCTCTACGAGTGTGTTGCAACAACATCTGCACACAGAATGCCATTTACGTAATGGAGGTTCTTTTCACACCATGTAGCGCACGATCAGGTGGTCTGGGTGGGATCGATGGAGCCTTCATCCTCCCTATTACCAGTCAGGGTATCATCAGAATGAGTCGCTTTTAGATGATGAGTTTGATTGTTTCTTAGAGGAATCATCACACCCCACCCAGTGTGTTATCAGAGTCATATATTCTTCAAGTAAATACTGTACAGTCTGAAACGATCGACCGCAGAGACATGTGGGGTTGCTTTTTTAAACGTCATGTTTTAGTTTTCTGCTGTTTGGGCATCCGTGCAATATACTGGCTCGTCTGTCTGATTAGCTGATCTCACTTCTCTTTGTCATGTGGACGTTTGTTAGAAGAAGAAATAAACGTGGCATTGCTCACAATTGGGGATTATATTGGATTGAAATGGAACTGCAGGTGAGTTATTGATTGCAGAGTTATGATCTAATATTGGTATTAATCTTAGTATCTCTTGATACTTTTCAATCAATCGATCAGTGTCATATATCAAATCAAGGCCATTCTTGAGCAGAAGTTGAATCATACTGGAGGGTAGATGCCACTGAAAAGCAGATTTATCAGCTCTTGGATCAGAAGACTCCGAGTCTCAAAGTCGAGGTGGATTTATGGCAACACATTCTGCAGTGTCACATATCTACACTTTCCCCTGCAACTCTGATCTGATACCAGCTGTCTGTGGAAGACACAGCCGACTGTCCACAGTTAAACCGTCTGTCGGTCTGAGATGCTCTCGGCCCCCCACGGACACACCAACAGCATCCAACGCACATCACAACCAAAACAAACCACTGTGACGTGTGATTGTGTGCCACTCGCACAGTGTGTATGGAAATGATTTTACACTGAACCCCCCCCCCCCCCCCCCGGATCTTTCCTCTTTTGTATTTTCATTGTTTTTCACTGCATTATAGTCCCCTGTTTTTAAATTGCTGTTTCCCTGGTAACAAATGTGGCTTTGACTATTACCTGTAACCATTAGCATCTCTGACATGTCTTGTCCAATGAAATTAGTCATCACTTGATAACTGTTTATCACTTTGTTACGATCACTTTTGTAAAAATATTACCTTATTATAATACATATTTATTTATAATAATGAGTGTTTGGTATACTAATTCGGTGTAGCTCCCTGGCTCTTAATGTATGTACAGTATGTTCAAACGCCGGCTGTTTTTTTTAATCATGATATTGTCTCATCAATTTAATGGTCCACTAATCTTCTGAAGCATGAGGACTTTTGTCTGTTGTTGTCAAATTGAAAAACTAATCTCTGGCCCCCAGATCTTCCCCGTCGGTTCTGACTCCGCCCTGCTGCTCATCTTCGACCGGTTTGATGAGAAGAACTGCAGCAGTGCTTCACTTCACTTTCTGTCTCCAACGCCATCTGAGCGGTGTGAAAAGAGCCTAAATCATTTGTTGATGCTTCTCATTTGCACTCATGTCAACGACTGAGTTCTGTACATTTAAATATAATCAACAACAAGAACACTCTCTCTCGGATATTATGTTCCAGGTTCGGTTTTATTCCCACTCCCGCAAAAGAGTTTACCATCAACCCGTTTTGTTCACAGCTTCACTTTGTGTCTGACAGAAAGACAAGGCTCCATGCTGCTGCTACACGTTGTCATGGAAGTTGACTTGAGAAATGAACACATTTTATCCCTTGTCTTCTTGTGAGCGTTAACCAGAGAGCCAGTGTGACGACGTGCTGCTGTTCTCTGAAACAAATCAAGCCATTGTACTCAAACTGAACATCTGGTATCGGAAGTGAGAACTCTCAAGTGCTCAAAGAAAACACACATATCACAGGTTTCTGAGGCGGCAGTGTGGGGTCGAATGAAAAGCTGTTTCTCTGCAATGTGCGACACATAACATCTGCAAGTCATCTGACACATTGCAGAATTATATCCCTCTCTCTAGAGACGAGTTGTGCCTCAAAGACAAACTGCAGTGATGAATCTACATAATTGCCCGCCTCCTTCACAGTTGCATGAAAGTGGGGCTCAGATAGCAGGTGGAAGTAGCTGCATGTGTTTGGCTAAACTGAGCTCATACACCTGGTATACAGTACCTGCAAAAACTGAAGAAATATGGTACTGAATAGAATAGAAATCCTTTATTGTCGTTTTACGATGCAATTGTAGGAGACTGGAGAGCTTCTCCTTTTCCAGTGTAATTGAAATAGTAAAGTATAAGAATCATAACAAGTAAACATTAGAATAATAAAAATGAGGAGAAAATAAGTAAACTTGAAAAATAAAAACTTGGTATGAATAATACAATAATATAATAATAATTTCATTTGTAGCTATAAATACCGTACTCACGCTGAATGTCTACATGTTCATGCACTGAAGCATCCAGGTGTGTGACGCTCCAAGAGACAGAAGCGTGGAGTCATGAAGTCTGATGACCACAGACAGGAATGACTTCCTGTGCCGCTCTGCGGTGCATCTGTTTAGAATGGGTGTGTGGTTAACCCACATCACCACAGACCTTGTATTAGTAATCTCCAATGTCTCTGACATGTAGCAAATGGTGCCGGCCTTTATCCAGTGAATTCTGACATCTGTTGGTGGTCTGTCTGTCCGTCCTCTGTCTGTCAAACAATTTCCAGCTTGGATGACATGTGTTACTTAAATATTGAAGAGGGATGTTTCGGGGACTTGTTTTTATCAACCTCTCCCGGCTGTTTTCCTTGTCAGGATGATATCAGAAAATAGCTGGTTCCCAGAAGGAGTAAAGAGTTTCAAATGCATTGTAATCCTTTTTGAGGCCGTGTTGTGTGTGTGTAAAACAACCCAGCCATTAAATAATTGCAGCTAGTGCAGTTGGCATTTGCTGGCAGTGCGCAGTTCTTGATATTTTGTTGAAGAGGAAGGTCGGCAGCAGTGTTTGCATTATGGCACATATTTAAAGTTGCTTTAAGTGTCATAGAATGACATTTTTAATTCCATGTAGTGAATTAAAATCTGTACTGTAGCGACAGCAGCATGTTGTTTCACCCAGCTATGAAATTCCAGTTGAGTCGATGTAAGTTGAATTCCTTGTTGTTCAAGTTGAATTTCGCATGATGACTCCTGATGTACCGTGCATCAAATCACATTGTCAGAAATAATCTCACCCTGTAATCAACTGGAGCGTCACATGTCAGATTGTTAGCATGGAGCTAATCCAAATAAATGGCATTGAAATCAGAGAGGCTTCCTGATGTCGCCTCTTTGCACGGACACGTGTCTGCATCAGTGTGACGAACTCCTGGCACGTGGCATCAAACCGTTTTCATTCACTGTACATTTGACTGGCTCTTTGTGGATTCCATTACTCCCTCTGCCCTTTTTTCTTCCAAATATTTGTTGTACTGGAGCATATAAATGGACATATATATTTGATATACTTGTGAAAGGGGCGTGTCCAAGGTTTTACGGACATGGTCAAATGTCAAACTCTGCTACAAGCAAACCGTTTTGGTTTCATAACTATTTTCACCATTGTTTTATAAGGAACTGCTTCATCTAACACCCAAGCTGGGATGATGTGCGCCTCCACAGGAATGCACCATTTAGCGAACTTTGTTTCCCAACTTCATGTGGGAAATGTGATTGCTGCTGACAGCCGCTGTGACGTAACTGCCTGCAAGCAGGTGCTGCGGGCTCCTTGCCCACTCTCTGAACTGGCCACAGAGGAATACCTGTCAGGTCTGGTTACTGCTGTTGCTATTTAGTCCCGGTGCTCTCAGTTTATTTGGGAGCTCAGTGGAAGAAGTGTGTGTGTGTGTGTGTGTGTGAGTGTCAGGGAGCAAGGCAGGAGCACAGACAATGAAACGCAGTCACTAGGGATGACCACCTTCTCGGTGTGTATTGCAAATTATGGATGTAAATTGCCGCTTAGCGGATGAAGTAAAAACACACATCCCACATGCTCTTGCATAACCCTTGACTTTTATATATGCAGGAGTTGTTGTTTTCTCACAGTAAAGAAGACGATCTTTGGCATAAACTGCTATTAAAACTATTTCAGCGTTGTGGTGTGTATTCACACAGGAATACGCCTGCGCTGTTTCCCGTGTGTGTGCAGAATAAGTGAGTACAGTGCACCCAGAACCTACAAACAAAGACTTTGTTCTCTGGGCTATTAGTGTGTTTTCCTTGTTGTTGGTACAGTATTTTCTGCTTGTATTTCCTCTTTCCTCTGCTTCTTTTCCTGTATTCTGATTGTTTCATTTGAATGTCGTTGCAGCTGCTGCAAGATGATCATGGATCACTGGGAATGTGATTCATGGAAGATGCATCTGACAGTCCCAATCTTTTTCGACTTGTCCTGTGTGGAAAAAACATGAGTAAGAGAGAGGAATGCTTGGATTAATGGTCTTTGTACAGTCTTGTGCTGTGTTATTCTTATCAAGCAGCGATGAGCTTCAGCAAACTCAAATGTGCCTGCTCTGCTCACGATGGAGTGATGAGTGATGAGTGGAGTGTAAATTGTCCCACATTGGATCAGACGTATTGATTTCTGAGAGTTGGCACTCAAATCTTTTGAGCGCTGCGCTTCTGCGGCAGAATGATTACTTTTTCATCATCTCATTGATATTTCATCATTATTGTACTTCTCTTTCCTTCCTTCCAACCTACTTCTGCCAACTGCCTCTCTGAAACATAATTATACGATGGGTGCCTATCATCTGCTGCTTATCAAACTGTCCACGTGCCAGGGCTTCTATAGATAAGAGATGTTATATAATACGGAGGGCAGCAGTTCCATTCTATTGCAGATGCTCCTTTGAATTCTGTGAATATTTGGGGTTTTGTGTTCCCAACTTTTCGCGCTCCACTGATCTTTTCTTACATACCTGCACCCTCCATCCTCCTCCTGAGGATCCATCTCACACTGAATGATATGTATGTTTGTTTCACCTTTGCATCTCGGCTAACTATAAAGTTGCATCAATGTTGAAAAATGAAGCTGATTGGCTGAAACAATCAATATGCATTAACAACAGAACAAACAGGAAGGGAACAAATTGTGGAAATGGAAAAGAGGACAAGTGAAGGTCGGAGTGTGTAAAAACTGTGGTCGCTGTGAATCCAGTCATAGATCTTCCCTCTGGAGGTGTGGAAGGAGGCGTGTTGCGCTGACAAGAGTGTTTGATATGTTGGGGGGGGGGCAGTTGAACTTCATGCAGCATCGTTCATGTCATGATAAAATGAGTGGGGGCAGTTCACTGCGTTGGCACACTTGAAAAAAAAAAAGAAGCATCGCCATCATGGTTTTTGACAACCTGTTTAAAAAGATGGCAAGGTGTTGAAATTTACTGGAGGAAAAACTGACTGCAGCAGACGATGATGCTCCCTGTAGGTCCCTGATCACTGTGTGTGTGTGTGTGTGTGTGTGTGTTTGTGTGTGTTATATCACCATCATCCACGAATACAAATATAAAACACTTTTCATGTGATGGTGGCACTGATTTGCTGAACTGTGTTTGTGTGGTTTAAACCTGACTAAACACACATTTCCACTGCTTCTAACTTGTCCTTGGATCAGCCTGCAGCTGCCCACGTTCCCAAAGCTGCTCATTCTGCAGACCAGCATGTCCACGTTTCACATCAGACATGCAAGTGCAACATAAAAAAAAAGCAAAATGAGTCACTCAGAGCCCCAAACAGAAAGTCACGTTAGTCAGCAATGTGGTGACACAACATTCAAAGCGGAGTTTGCACTTTCGCCACGTTTTCAAACTGGAGGTCAGAGAAAAGGACGGATCCTGTTTAATCAGCATTACTGAATAAACTACAGATCTCATAGCAGCTCCAAATGTTTGGCTTCAACCAGTGAAACTTTCAAATACGCTCATGTGGGCTCTTGAGCTTCTAACCACATCATTAATGATCACATCTGCAAATCTGCTGATGCATATTAAAAGGCTAAATGAGTTCAGGTCATTCAGAATCAAAGTTTTTAGAAATCCTCAAAGATTATTCCTTATGTGTGGGAAAAAACACAGCAGTTACTAACTCAAACTTGAAATAATGCTGGAGAGAGAGACTCTTCATTTAATGGATTTATATGATCAATTATAAATCTGTTTTTTAATGTGATGCCTGGAGGGAACCACAATGGAGCCTTCATTCCTCTTAGATAAATCCAATGTAATCCAGCTGAACTCATCAACGGCCTCTCGCCATTCTAATTGTCACAACTGTGACTGAGTCGAGTGCGAATCTCCGTGGCTGTCTGATCTCCAGCCCGTCGGCCGTTAAGTGTCCTTGAACAAAACACTGAAATGCTCTTGTCTGCGTGGAGCGAGTGTGTGGATGAGTCGGCTCAGGTACAATGATGGCGTGTAATCAAACGACGACGCAGCTTTGGGCTTTGTGCTGAGACAGAAGAGGAATTATACACATCAGTCAAATGTCAGTCAGTAAATTACAACAAAGTAGTGACTTAATATGACAACATCTGGTGAGGGGAAACATTTCCATTTACACATTTTACAGTCATTAATCACATTTATTTTTTTATGAAGTATATAAAGACATGACGAATAAATGAATAGAATAATAGAATATAACTGATGTTACAGGACATGTTTGCGTACTGTAACGAAATAATGTCCCTCTGGGAGTAATAAATACTTGTGATTCGAAGGTGCCGAGGGCGCATAACAACAGCTCTGAATATATACATAAATATGTGAATTTGTCTTGGAATTGAATAAAATATCTATCTATCTATGGATGGTGCCTACAGTACATGGGACGGACATTAACTGAACTCTTCACATCAGCGTGTGATGCTGCTGTGTGAGTCGGTGACCTCATCAAAGGGGATTGATGACTCAACCTGACCTCAGCTGGGAGCCTGTGTCTCATAGAAGGTGGTGTGAGAAAGTGTTTGACAATCTGGGAGCATGGCTTTTTCATTTTATCTTAACAGGACTGGACAATGGGAAGGAAGCAGGTCAACGCAACAGAAAGCAAGCGATGTGGGTGAAGGAGGAATTCGAAAAGAAGAACCAAAGCTGGATAAGAAAAAAAAAAAAAAGCCTGAGGGAATGGAGATTAGTGAAGTCAACTTCAGGCAGCAAGGCTGAATATCTGTGCGGCTGCGAGGCTGCGAGGCCAACGGGAGGAGTCGCTCGGGAGGACGGCCCAGTGAAGGACATGCCTGGGTGGATGGCGCTGGGGGGATGAGACGTTTTGGCGGGTGGCACTGGTGCCAGAGCTGAGGGGTCAGGACAGATTGAATGGACGGGGAGGGGTCACACCTGCTTGGCCAGTGAATGCGTCTCCTGGGGGCTGTTGGTCGGAAAACTGCAGCGATCAGGTTTCATGAGTCCGGACAGTTCTCACTCCCAACAAGACTGTTTGTTTGAGGGGGAGAGGGGGGTGAGTGCTGTGTTAGACGGCGCAGATTGTCAGCGTCATTGGGATCTTTGTTGTCATGGTTACGATACCAATTCTGCCTCAGGATTCTGCTTTCTTTAGATGATGTCACCTCCAGGTGGTTTAATGGAATAGAGATTGTTCACACCAAATAATCTGGAGTCTCGAGTCTTCCAGAAATTAGTCGGATCCGAATCATCTGGTGAACTCTGGTGTGGAGAAAGCACACAGACTAACCAGATGAAATGCCATGAATCACACCAGAAAACGCAGACTCACTGAGCTGCAGTTCTTTGTCTGTGTGTGTAAAAAGAATCCAAACTAGATGAACATGATCCAATGTTTCAGCCTCATCAGATGATGATGAACTACACCACCACACGCCCCTACACGCCCCTACAAACAGGCCTCTGACGTCATGTGCTCATCTCTGCTCCATGTCCCCCCTGCTCTAGTACTTTACCCTGCTTATGTATGCTGAAGGAATCCAGAGTGGAAGTGTTTGCTCTTCATATGAAAAGAGCCCGACCTCACATCCCTCTTTGTCTGTCCACCTGAATCACCACAGGATCCTCCAGCCTCCCTAACATCATCTGGTCCAAATGAGGTGAGCAGAGTGGCCACCGTGCCAAATGGACACATAAAAAGGAGACATTAATGGACTGAAGGGCAGCATAAATCTACCAGCTGAGTCTGCGGCTCCATCACGACCAGCCTGCTGGAGAAGGAAAGAATGAAGACGCGCCCTCCCCCCAGGTGAGACATCCATCTCTGGAATCTGATTTTACTGACAATAACTTACACAAAGAGGAAGCAGATCTATTCAGCCATTTTCAACGACTGCTGAGTGTTCATGAAGGCCGCGCTCTGATATGGTGGTTGAAGCCGTTCCTGTCACAAATGCATCCGCTCCGAGTTTTTGCGGGAATGTTTGACTCCTGCTGATGTGAGAGCATCTGCGGCATCTTGTGTTCTCTTTCACAATTCATAAAAAAAGGATAAAAGACTTAAAAAGCTGAATCCCAAGAGGTTGTAGAACAATG
The DNA here is from genome assembly GCA_901007665.1 of Aeoliscus strigatus. Classification (NCBI taxonomy): domain Eukaryota; kingdom Metazoa; phylum Chordata; class Actinopteri; order Syngnathiformes; family Centriscidae; genus Aeoliscus; species Aeoliscus strigatus. The sequence continues at coordinate 2,651 of CAAKHB010005807.1, read as the reverse complement.
TCGAATGCTGCAAAGACACTGGTAAAACCTACTGGGTGTGATCACTCCAGGCAGTTTGAGTCAGAGTCTCTGAGCCCACCCAGATCCCTGCAGGTGTTGAAGGGTTTGTTCTGCCAGAGAGCTGCAAACTGCAGAGCTGCTCGTCACCAGTCCCTTGTTTTCTGTGCAATGCACACAGCAGCATTAATCCCATTTTATATACATTTACTCAAAGTGCATATTTTCAGTTTTAATTACTGATCAACTGCTGCAGCTTCTTAACAACATGCAGATACAAAGAAAAAAAAGCCAACAAATATTTTCATGCTTCCATAGACAATTGTAAACAGGGAACTGAGTCCAATTATGTGCTGTTTACTGATAGTTCACTTCTAAGCATCATCACACTGGGGGCCTGTATTACAAAGCATTCTTACATATCATGCATATGCATCTTTAATTCATGGGCTTTGACTAAACCTTACAAATGTGAGTGGTGTCACAACAATCAGCCCTGCAGGAACCATCACACTCTTATGAGCCTGTTTGCTGAGGATGCTGATAGGAAAATGGTGGCGCGGTTACAGAAGGAGGAGGAGGAAGTGTTTTGGCAAAAGTGGTTTTAATTAGATATCCACAATAATTGCTTTACTCTGACTCTTCACTGTGCGGAGGGAAAGTGCACTCGGTTGCCAGGAGACAATTGCTGGAAAATGCACTTTGTTAAACCAGAGCCCCTGAGTCCCGTCTTCCTCTGAACAGCACCGTCTTCTAAGACACCATTTAAATGAAATGATTTCTCTTCACTTCCTGCAGATAGCCACTGCATGTCCCAGTCTTACCTGTGTGCCTCTTCCACTGTCCAGGTTGGTGTTGACCAATCACAGCACCGCCTGGTCGCAGGTAGGCTCCATGGATGAATGCTCAGAAATGGAATTCCAATAATTAATTACAAATATCAAGAGCCACAAGTGTTTCCTATCATTATCATATCATTTGTGTCTTCAAATGGATGAACAGTTCTCTGTGTGGTGATCATTAGTGCTGCCTGGGAATGATAATCATATTACTGTTGGCACATTTTACTGTTTTACTGATTACTGATTACTGTTGCACATATACTAATTCTTTGGCTGTGTCCAGTATGAGCAGTGTAACGTTCTGAAAGGAAATGGGCATAAAATGTTTCCATTAGTCTGATTGGGAGACGCGAGGGTTCCTGGTATTTACCCTGTGGAGCTGGAGTGACATCAGCAGGTGGTTCAATCACTGAATCTGTCTGTGTGCAATCGTACGTGCCGACGACAGAATCACAGAATAGCAGTGACATTTAAAGGAAAGCATCCAGGGATTGATTGGCTTAAGGAACGCTCGTGAAAAAGATTAATGGTTCGATATGTTGATGTCAGAAGTGTGAATGAAGAGACAGAGATGGCAGAAGAATGAAAGTAGAAAAGATTACAGCAGACTAAGAAAACAGTAGAACCTCTCTCTGTCTGACTTTTACCAAACACTGTAACACACACACACACACACACACCTTTATAGAAAGGCAGAAAGTTATTTCATACAAAGAAAGGATCAGCTGCAGCTCACAGTGAAAGACAAAAGGGTGCTGCTTCACATTTTCATTTCACTTCACACGTTTCTTTTACTTAACTCACCTGCCTCTTAGGCTCGCTAAAGCGAAGAAGGAAAATCAGGAGCAGGAGCTCTCCTACTGGTGTTTACTCCAGCGTCAGTCGACACACCAGGTCATCAAGGCCTCTTCAGAGAAACAAGACACACACAGAAGTATGATATCACTTCCTGTCCCAGTGGCTTGTCAGCGCTGTGGACAGGAAGTTGTCGAATGGAACATCCTCCTAACAGGGATATCCTCCTGGGCTTCGGTCCAACTCAGAGGACTCAGAGATCAGATCTAAATATGGCGGCGTGCCGTAGTATCTGTGTTTGTTTTTTTTACACTTTTTCTAGTCTTTTATGTCCATTTCAGTGACGCTCAAGTTTTTCCTCACCTCCGTCGGTAAAAGCTTGCTCATGTGAATGTTGGGTTTCCATTAGAACAGTCAGTTTGCTGAGCATCATAACTTGGAGCGATACAAATCAAATAAAATCTGACTTGACTCATACGCACAGATTCTGTATGTGTTGTCAGTGGGAATGTTTTTACAGCGGAGCTGTGTGTGGAATACAAGGTAACGTGTTGTTTGTCAAGTCAGTGCCAGGGTATCCTTTGTACGACTTACTCTACTGTGATGAAAGTGGAAATTCTGTCACTGTGAGTTACAAACTGACATCCGCTGACATCTGCTGGAACAAGGTTATCAAATGTGTTTTGTTACTTCAATCATCAAAATCACAATGTGTTTTTGACCTCTCTCTCTGACCCTGACCAGGTAGAACTCTGCACGGACACCTGCTGGAACTGTCAAGGGTTTGGTCAGTCCGCAGCACCCGCCTCTGCTGTATGCATTTAAATTATACAGTTGTTTGACCTCATAATAATTGTTAATACATTCAAAGAGTTCACTGACCTCGGCTACAGCTGCAACGCGACCAAGGCTGTTGTGTCGGTATCTGACCAGAGAGCAATCACAGCACTGGTGCCGTTCAGGGTCACCCACACAGACACACACACACACACACACACACACACAGACACACAGACA
>CAAKHB010005806.1:75973-97975 GCA_901007665.1 Aeoliscus strigatus | reverse complement strand
CGTGAACGCAGCAACTGAGTTTAATGTCTGTGAATGCTTCAAGGCTGGGGAGGAGTTGACGGACACACCCGCTGCTGGATAATAATAATAATAATAATAATACATGTTTTCATGTCAGTCTCCAAAACACCAGAAAAAAGCCTATGGAATTGATCAGATTTCATTGACAGAATACCATTCTCCATTCTGCTCATCGGTCCAGTGCTTTATCAGTCCCCTTATTGATTCCACATCAGGTCTGTGTGGAAAAATATGATGGGTGAAGATTTGTTTCTGTTCATTTATCTTGTCTTTTTCAGTCAGAGAAGATGTTTAACAAAAAAAACTCATTTATAAATGTGAAATATATATATACATAATATAAATATATAAAATATATAGAAATATATATATTAAAAAAAAAACATAACGCTTGTTTTCTGAATCAACAAGATTGGAAATACAAAAAAAAAAAAACAACACTGAAAACACTGAGGTGATGAATGGATGAATAGTCGGTACCTCCGGAAATGGAAGCCTGTTGCACCCCTGGTGGTTGAGTTTATGTGCAGACGGGGTGGATATATAATCTTTCAACATCAAGACAGTAGAACATACTAATGATTATTGATTGTGAAAGGTGTGTGTGTGTGTGTGTGTGTGTGTGTGTGTGTGTGTGTGTGTGTGTGTGTACTTTGCATTTGAGGTTAGTGTGACCTTTTTAATTTGTGGCGAGTGATAGATGGATGAGCAGATGAATAATGGATAGAGAGCTGATCGAAGAGGTTTTACCAATCTTGTATCCATAAATGATCTCTGACCTTATTTGCCATCACTTCATGCTAATTTCCACCAACACACACACACACAGGGAATTTGACCACAGACACACATGAGTTCACACTGGGCTGAGATTAAGAGATTCAGCAACAGATTAATAAACAGATTCCTTTCATTCTACTGTTATATGACTGTTTTTCTCAACCTCAGTGTCCAAAGGTCGTACTTCAACAGGGTTTGTTTTCTCTCATATGACTGTCAAGATGAAGATGTGACACCTGGCACATTTTATTTCTTTCTAAATTTGCATCTCTTTCTATCTTTTAGAGGTTGTATATGGTACCAGCAAGAGGTATTGTCAAGGAAAGTGTAGTAAACATAAAAGTGTGTGTGTGTGTGTGTGTGTGTGTGTGTGTATGGTGCGTGGTTTAAAATGCTGTGACTCACTGGAAACATACAGTATCTGTGGAAACAACAAGGCATCTTCTTCATGCACTCTAAATGAACTTAGCTCTCTCTGAACTCCTTCCTCAACACTTCCCCTAAAAAAAAAAAAAAAACAACTCAACAACAACACACACTAAGCCGGCAAATGAGACGACAGCTCAGCCAAGAAGCACTGCCAGGAAGACACGGGTGACACAGGGGGACATGTTCACACTTGAGTACACCAAAACGTTTTTTTCAGCTAATTATAGATTGGAATTGTGGCTGTGTTGTAGCCGCACATAGATGACATCACATTTCATCTTCTTGATTGCCCCGTTTCCAGGACGTCTCAGGGGAAACCAGTTGCAAAACCAGATTTGATTGGCCGCTGGGGTTGCTTCCCTCTGTGCTGCTAATTAGCAGTCTCATAGCTTCCCTCAGGTTTGTAGTGAAACTTGTGGGACAACAGACATTTATACTGACACACACACAGAGTGTGTGTGAGAGCGTGCTGTAGTCAGCAGGACCACTGTGCTTTTATCGCACAAGTTGAACACAGCTGCAGTTTGTCGACGGTGTTTTTTCTCTTTGGGTGTCATCACTTCCATCGCCCTGCCTGCCTCACTTGGGGATGTAATGAGGAAAACAAAACCAAATTAAGAAACTGAAAGCAACAGATTCTCCCAATGCAAATGCAAACACGTCACAAAAAATACAAAAAAAACAAAAAAAACCCATATGGAAATAAAATGCTACTTTCATCCGTTATTATTTCCCCGGGTGTTTCACAGCTTTCCACAGTCTGCCGGTATCTTCCTTATTTTCTTTGACTTCATATTCATTTTCCTTTTCTCACTGTTTCCGCATGCGCACTGGAAACAGGTGAATATCATCAACTCTGATGACCTTTGTTCCCTGAGGGACAAATTCTCTGTAACCGAGAGGCGTGCACAGTCCACTGGTATTTGTTACAGCGTTGGCGCAAAGGAGTCAAAGGCAAGAGGACATCAAATGTTGAGACATGCAAGATAAAACTTAAAACTAAACTCCTTGCATGGAGAACTTCCAACTTCAAGGACTGGGACACAGACAAACCAACAAGACTGAAAAAAAAAGATCAAACCAGACACAGGTGGGGGCGCATGTGGGAAAGTTGAGAGATGATTGGATAAAACGTGGCGAATGAAATGTAAGAAGTGACGGAGGATGACGAACTCGCACCACACACAGGTGAAACACATCAGGGGCCCGTTCCAGAAAACAGGTTTAGTGTTTGTTAACACTGGAAGGAAGGAAAATTGGTGATCTTGCAATTTTCTTTCTCATGAAAACCGACAGAAATGAACTAAACCTTTTAAGAGTTTCATATGTTGGAATTCAGTTCATCAGTAAGTCTGAAATGAGGAATATTCTACGCAGGACTGGCCAGGATATCACACAGGAGGGAAACCAAGACAGGAAACCAACCAAAGAAACATAAACATGCAAGTCCAAACAAACAGAAGTGAAGACGATGGTCCGTACGGACCATGTGGTCAACATGTGCACGTTTTGTTGAGGCAAATATATAATAACCAATGCACACATTTGAACCGATGGTAGGACAGAGGAGGATAAGTATTTTCATTTCAGCAAACAAAAATCAAACATGTCAACCTGCAAGAATTGTAGAACCTGCTAGGCTGAATTGTCAAATGAATAAATGTACACATCATCCGATGAGCACCTCTTGTTGGAGCAGGTGCAGATGTGCAGATTACTGGTTACCAACAATTCTGTATCGTGTCGATTTATTCCAGAATGGTGGGATAGTACATGAAGGACAACTCCACAGGTTGTGTTAGAGATGGCAAATTAATTAACTTGTCACATTTGTAGATTGAGTGGCCTGAATGGACATACAGGAAACAACAATCTGATACGCCAGGTGAGTCGTAGTCAAGAAATACAGTCAGAGAAAACCTCATTAGACCACCCACCCACACGTATGGCTGCAGTCATCAAAAAACAGACTGACTCCTGTGTGTATCATGTGATTAGAATAACTAAACACACTGTTTTGGAGGTACAGCGTTGGTTATTATCAAGAAAACCATGGAAAATGTCTAGATAGCAGGGCCATTCTTCTGGGCCATTTTTTGTTGTTATCGTTTGTTGTTATTGTTTGTCCAAACACACAGACCTGTAGTGGTACCAGGCATTAAAATGAACATGAAATTGAAGAAAACAAGAGGTCTACTAATTTTCCTAATGACTGTATGTATATAGCACAGACGCCATGACTGGTGTCTGTTTGCTTCGCCAGCGACAGTTAATTCAATGGTACCTCAATTTAAAGCCGGGAAATTACAAACTCCTCTGAGGTACTCGGGCAGGTTGGCTGCAGTGACAGGTTGTGTTTGAAATCTTTCCTGAAATGAAGGCAGAGCTATCCAGAGATGTATGTACTCTCACGTACCGTGCTGTTCTTCAAACCAATCTTTATGACGATCATACAAAAATAAATGCCATTCTCTGAGGGCCTGGCTCCATGTTGAAACAGATCAATGTCATGTATGATGGAATTCCTATCCCAGTCGATAAGGCTTCACACATCTAGGCCCAGATGCTTCTTACACTTTAAAGTATGTATGCTGCTGCTGCTGCTGCTGCTGCTGATGATGATGATGATGATGATGCATTCAAGTACTCATTTTATGATTTCCAGAGAAATGGGGGCAGGTGAGGCAAGAGAGTGATGTGAGTGACGATGAAACAAAAGTGTAGGGTGAGAACGAGACATGAAGTAGTGTGAGTCAGTCAAGAAGATACAGGCTCAGAGAAAGATGTTTATCCTCCCCGTCTGTCTCACATTTAGCCCAAGGTTCTGATTAAGTCATTTGTGTTTAAAAAGTAGGAAACCTCTAATTCCGCTCCTTTCATCTAATTTAATTATGCACTGACATTCTCCCTTTCTTCCGTAGCAGGATAAAAGCTGCTTAAGCTTTTATGTGAAGCTTTAATGACCACGGCGAGGAAACTTTACTCACTGATTGCTTGGCTGTAAGTGCGTTTAGCCAATTCAGTGCTGCACCAAACAGCCACGCACACGCTCTCGGACACACACATACTGTACTGTGATTCACACAGCTTGGATATGTGCCATCACATAAAATGTCAAACACAAATCTATTCATGGATCAGATCTCAGCTGGGGATGGAAGTCGCTGCGTCGGAGTCTTGAGGTTATCGCCATGGTGGTTCAGTCACGGCAAGGAGCTCCGACAAACAGCAGCTGAGGTTTTTCTGTGTTTTCTGTGTCCTTCCCCACGTATGTTGTCTTACTCTACAGTCATTAGTCAGGACACTTTCTGGAAGCCAGTGGGACGATGGGCACCACTGTGAGTGGTAAACTCACCACAGAAATATTATTTTTGTTTTAGTATTAGTATTTGTATTAGTTTTGTTCAGTTTATTGCCATTTTGAGAGGTAACACACACGCGCTCTGGTAAATGTTGGGAAATATGACTTGTGTCAGAGCTGTGAACTAAGACAAGTCTGAAAGAGACATCTTCTTGTTTTTGTGGCGTTTTCCTTCCTATCCTCATCTCACCACCATTCTCAGAACTGAATACTGAATCACCAGCACCATCACTTGACATTGAGGACTGTTGAATCGACCGTGATCAATGATCTAAATTAAACACATTAATTCCCATCAACCTGTAGTCTTCCCACAGTCTCTGAAGGAGGAATGTAACAAGTCAGCTGGTTGTGTGTGATGACAGCATGAAGGAAGGAATTTGTATTCACAGAAAATGGCAGGAAATGTTACCCAGCAATGAGAGTGGAGAGAAAAACAGCAAGGTTGTTTGTTTTTTTTTTTAAACCACAAGACGATACGGCAGCGATAGATCACAGCGATATGTCCGATGAGCACTATGCCTCAAGCTCAGTGCTCAAGAAAGACAGGGTTGGAGGATGAATAGCTGACAACTGGAAAGGTTTGGGGAGCTGTGAGTCGATACAGAAACAGGTTGTTTGATGAAGTACTACGAAAACATTTACAATCCTACCGGTAGGTTGGAGAAGGAGGCAAACATCCTCTCCAGCATGTATTTTATATCCAGATAACGTCGGTCTATGGATGAATACTGGGTGTTATGCAGGTGCAAGGAGTATATCCACCTCTTTTCTGTCAATTTAATCCAATAAGCCAAAAAAACAGTGGAGCAATAGTCAGAGCCAATAAGTTGACATTTTGTTGAAGCAAATTAAATTAAAACTGCTGTGTTAACACATTTATTATCACGTCTACTGTTTAAAGAGTCACTGTCTACTGTAAATAAGACACTGAGTTACTGTAAGTCAAACTTGCTGTCTGTGGGTCAATTGCATTCAAAGTTCAAATATTGTAACTTTTACCATCTGTCGCCATGGAATTCAAGGCGAGGCAGCTCACACACACAGTGGCAACTTGATGTGCTTTACATAGAAAATGAAAGAAAGAAGAAAAGTAGTAAAAGATAATAACAACAAAAAATATTAAAATCATCAAAAGAACGACAGCATGATTTAAAATTAAAACAAAAGAGAGAACATTAGGTCTTAAAAGAGACGCTGGAGATTTGAACTTATGAACTCAATCTATGTAAATACAGCTGAGAACAGGTGGGTCCTTAACCTGGATTTGAATAAACTGAGTGTTTCAGCTGATCTGAGGAGTTGGTTCCAGACATGTGGAGCATAGATACTGAATGCAGCTTCTCCATGCCTGGTTGTGACTCTGGGAACTGAATTCACTACTACTACTATTCCTGTTAGACGTAGTTTCAGTTTGTAATGCAAAATCTAGAGAAAACAGGACTTTATAGCCAGATATGAATTGATATGATAATAACACTAAATAACACATATATATTTTATTTTATTTACTGTAAACACACAACATCGTCATAGAAACATTTCCCATTTGCCAATTAGAACCCATTCAAGTTAAGGAACTGTTCATGTAGTTTGAGAATATTGAATTATTAAACAAAGTTGTTGTTTTTTTGGTTTTGTTTTGTTTTTTTCTGGAATACGTGATGCGTCCCAGCATCACCCAGACTCTAGGTAAACTGAGTCTGAGACCTACATCATCTGTAAGAACTTCTATCTGGGAAGGATGACAGAAGAACACTAAATGCAACACACAGTCACACGACGAATTTATACACAGCCCAACCCCAAAAAACACAAGTTTGGATAGATTCATCAAACTTAATGGAGAGCATCGGTTCAACAGCCCCAGCAGAGGGTGTATGCGAATCAGCTGCAGAGACAGCGGTACACAGGTGACGCCCATGTAGCCGAATCAGCAGAAATAGCTTTAATTAGGATGAAGCAGCACGCTACAAACAAAGCCATTCATCACATCACCGGCAATCTCATACACACATTTTCAAAAGGCAGACGATGGGGTGTGTGAACGTGTGAAGGCAGAGACTGAAAGTGAGAGCAGGAGTAACAAAAAGCAATGTGGAATGAGCACACTTTAAGAGACCTTGAGCACAGAGTGAAAGACACAAGAACACAGAGCGAGACAGAAAGAGGGAGTACGAGCCGAGAAGATGAAAGACATGCAAAAAGGGAAGTCGCTTTTGTCCAATGCTGCTGCAGTTGTCCATGTGTTAGAGAGGGCAACCAACATCATCATGGAGCTGAAGTTAATGAACCCCTCTGGCTTTGAAGCAGGATCCCTATCTGGACAAATTGCACACACTCATTATATCAGTCACTGGATTTTCTGTTTCAACCAAATGATTAAATACGAGTCAAAAAAAAAAATCGAAAAATGTGTTCAGAGGACAGACGAGCAAAGGCAGGAGCATGCTCTTCAATGTTCCAGAACACCAAACTAAAAGAATGACAAGTTTTGCAAATGAGGTCTTGGAGCTTTGGGAGTGGAAGATGGAATGTGTTGGTGATGCTTCTAAAGCTGCCACGTCATTTGTGTGTTCCAGAAATGCAGCACAGGCGTGCAACTCCTTTTCCCAAGAAGGAGCAGGACTGCAGGTTTTGGACAAAAAGGCCCCCTGACAGAAGATAGAAGGTCCAAGTTCCACACGTCCTTCAGGCCCCTTCCACACCCCTCCAACATACTGAACGTAACCTTTAAACATGTGTCCCACATTTAATTCTTTTCATAACGTAGTGTGTCTAAAATGTTACGCCCGGGTCGGACGGCATTTATTCTGGCAACTTTTTCTCCAAGAATGGCTCCACATCCTTTTTCCCCACTTTGCTTTTTTTCATTTCCCCGGCCACTAGACCACTGTCACACAAAGCGCTTCAGTAGACATGATTGACAGCTTCTTGTCTCCGTCCTGTGAGCAGTAGGTTCGTGAACGTCAACTGACAATTGATGCACCAGAGTTTATGCTGCTTGTTTGAATAGATGGATGTTGGTGAATCATCAAAAGCTTTATGAGAGTATCTTTAAGTATTCAATGGGATCCATGTGTGCAGTAGTAGACTTCTCTTCTATGCACAAGTAGTGTCATCTTATGGTCGCCTGGAGAACCAGACCCACATCTAGAACGATTCAGGCAACAGATGAAAGAAAAATTCCAGGGGCAGCACCGATAAAAATATATATAACGGCACGCAACTGAAAAGTGCTACGACCAATTCTAGAAACAAACAATAACACATGAACCCTGTTCATCTCTTAACTGTTGACGTGAAAGCCGCATACATTTCTATTGTGTACAAAACCATGCTGACGGTGCAGCACTGTCGTCATCCTGTTTAGCCCCGCCCACAAACTCTGAAGCCCTGATCCCACCGACATGAGATAAGCCAATGTGATTGGTCTTCACTGATTTTTTGGGCATAGTTAATGAGCTGCAACGATTGTTGTCCAGACCAACCTGCAGAGCACATCTACATTTGCTGGTTCTACATCTGGATTTCCAGGATACCCTTCAGCTTCTGCTTCAGCTACCAGCAAATAACAGGAAATAAGCACATATGTGCTATATATGAGGTCTGTTTGTTGCTTTTTGTTCTCTGACCAGCCAGGTGACAGTTATTTAACCTCAAAACCTGAAAAAAGGCTTTCTTTTAACAGAGAATATGTGTGTAACTGGACCACACACACACACACACACACACACACACAGAGCAAACGGGGAACAGGGACCAGAAGTCTAATGGGGCTTGAACAAGCGATAGCTACCTAACAAGGAGCTGTAACAGGTGTTTCTCATTAAAGCCGGAAGAACGGCATGTAGAGCAGAGAGCAGAGAGTGAAGAGTGAAGGGGAGAAGAGAAAAGCAAGTGATGAACGGATATATTCCCATGTTATTCATTAGTGTCTTACAGGCTGCTGATATTAATGATTCATTGTCCAAAAGATTCCCCATCCTGACTCTGTAAAGATGAGCGCACATGAAAAACAGAATCAGCCTCACAAACACGTGTATGCTCCTTTGAGTCTTTTAATCTCAGTTTGCCGTTTCCCTCGTTCTCATTTTCCTCTTTATAATCGCTGCTGTCTCTTCTTAATAGTTCACCTTTGCCTGATGCTTTTGCTGCCATCTGCGTGCGTGTGTTAGCCGCTGCTGGAGTGGAGATGGGAGCGGCTGTTGATCAAATTGCGACCAGTAGGTCACCAAAGCGATGCTGTCAAAGAGAAGCAGGAGCAACTACAAGTCCACGCATACACACACACACACAGACACACTGACCCCCTACCTTGCATGATGTGCTTCTCTCCCAAGGTCAGACATTTTTACAGCTACCTTTTGCCTGTCCAAATTAACCAGCTGGACCAATCCATCACCATGGGGACTGCACTGATTAACCTGTAGCGCCCCATCCCTCTCCTCACCTTCTTTACCTCCTTTGCCCTTTTTTCCCCGTCTTCCACCCACTGCTGGCAGCACTTTGCTGCACATGGACGCCTTTGCTTCATTAACCATTAAACTGGACCCGTGTGCAAAGAGGAGGCGAAAGAGGAGGAGGGGACTCTCATTAAACACTATGAGCCCCGACAGAATCAATTACAGTGATGTATCGATTTGTCAGCGGGTCCTGGTGGCTCCGCCTGGGCACCAGGACCAGGGACAAATGGAAAGATTACAGAAGAAAGAGGCAGCGGAGGCAGAGGTCGAGGTGGAGGGAAGATCCAGCTATGGAGAAGACATGCTGATGATAAAGGTGAGGCGAGACGAAAGTATGGATGAAGTAGAAGAGGACAAACAGGGGGCGGAAGGAGGCATTCTGACAGGTACTTGTGGATGAATAAGCAGACAGGAAGAAAGAAGAACGTCTCTGACCTCCTCCTTTGTCACTCCGTCACCTCCTCTCCTTCAAACCCTCTGTGGAAGACACGCTGTTCTTCTACCTCACTCGGCAGAGCTAAGGTAAATGTGAACAACTATCAGGAAGGATGAAACTAGATTAGATCATGAATGGACATCACAGGCACGTTCGCAGGGAGACGTCCGAATACTGTGGCTCACACATGTCCCATCATTACCGTCCACTATTCGCCACCCCACACCTGTGTTACACCGCACTGTTGCTACACAAACTCTGTGAATAGAAGACAGACAAAACAGGTTCTCTCCCCTCATAATGAGGCATCAGCTCTCCAACACGGGACATGATTAGATAGCAAATCTGCCTCCAACCTGACAAGCACAGATGGAATCCATTCATCCAGCAGCGACATAGATAGCACACTTGAAGAGGCATGCAGGGTACGACATAAAAAGACGGATGCCGTTTGCTCCACTCCTGGTGGCTTCTTAGGGTCGACGATAATCATGTTGTATTTGAGCAGTTGAGAAAAGTCAAACACACACACACAACTTGAACATGAACATAAGCTTGTACGGGAAGAATCCCCACGACACCGTCTTTGTTTTCTTACACCAGTATCTGACTGGGTTCTATCAAATGACAGACTGGTTTCAGTGTACCGCAGCGTTTTCACACTGGCTTATGAGTTGCCGTGGAAACAGAGACATTGGATTCAGGAACCTGGGTATTTGCAGACTTCAGTTCCAGAGACAAGTCACTTTATACAGTGGAGTTAAATGTCAGCTCCTCCAGTTTCTTTCTGTCAGCATCACCATCACAGGGAACCCAAGTCGAACAAAGGTCAACATCCTTCCTGTTCTCTCCCTCCTTGTTTGTGTGCATGTGAATGTGTTCCACTGGGGGAAGAATGAAATGGAGAGATGGCAGAGATGTTTAAACTCAGCCCAGCAGTTCACATCAATGATAAACTCCAGTCACACTAAACCACTCTGTTGTTAAAGCCCTGGTGTGTCTCATGGTCTTTCTGTCCATGTCATCCGTTCGTCTTGCGGTGTTCGATTACAGGGATTGACTGGACGCCAGCAGACATGAAATACCCTTCACCTCTCTCTGGGTTTTACTGAAAGTCTCTAACCCACGGTCACCTGTATGGACCCGATTCAGTCTCACCTAGGCATGCTGTGATTAATCCCTTTTACTGTGAAAGTCACGATGGGTGAATCGGGAGGATTTTAATGACCCACCCATGTGGTCTAAAAAAGGTGAGAACCACTTCAGCGCGTAAAGTAGCCGAGGGAAGCAGTTTGTCACCAAGTAAACACGCATATGAACATTGAGGTCACACAAAAACCGCCCCGGACGTTCTGATGACCAAAGTCTGCTGGAAGGACTAAAACATCTTCAGGTAAACATCCAGCCCCCTGCTCCAACATCAGTGTAATGAATTCATATTCAACACCACAAACCATGAAACACACAAACCATCTCTACCTCTACACATGAACAACACATCTTAAATCATTTCTGATATTGTTCATGTGTGTTCAGTGTTGACAGAGCCTGAACAATGTCTCACATAAAAGAAAAGATTAGGAAATGAAAAAATATAAGTGTTATATATGTTTATATAAAAAAATTCTGCTTGATTCCTTCCATATTATAAATCATTGTGATAATCCCGTTTATTTCCTTGAGGAAGCTCGTACATGCCAAATCTATAATGGGGACATCCCCAGTCTCACTGTGTGTATGTCGACAAAGACCAGATGTGCTGATCTGTTTTGTTTAGAGTTTGACAGCATCTGAACCGAAGTTGAGACAAGACAAACAAAGAATCTCCGTTTGAAGCAATGTCCTGGTAAGTTTTTGGTTTGTTGGTTTTTGTGTCCTAGCTGGGGCTAGTTTCAGCTTCGGGGGCTTTTTTGTGGAAGTTGCATGCTCTCCTCATGTCTGTGTGTGTTCTCTTAAAGGATGCCATAATTCGAAACGTGAGTGTGTCTGTTCATGTTAGCCCCCTGAACATGTGACGACTTGTCCAGGGTGTCAGCTGAGATCTGCTGGAGCATGAACCACAACCCTTAACAGGAGTAAGTGTACGACATTTTAACAGCATGTTTTATCATTTGTGCATGTGTTGAATGAATTGACATGGCTGACGTAGGTAGGCTGGGGTTAAAGCCAAAATCAAGTTGCAAAAGTGACGCTGTGACAGCGTTGACCTCCATGTCCAGACGTCTGTGGGAGTGGTAATAAAGGTATTAACTTCTAGTGTGTCTACCGGTTTCTACTTACACACTTTGTCTAGAAGAAAGCGGCTGATGTTTATGAAGTCAGCTGGGGAGAGTGTCCGTCTGGATAGATTAGGACGAGCTACGTAGATTCATGCAAAACAGCAGAACAGAGAGACGACACACTGCGAGCGCATGTACATACTCAACACAATGACAAACTGGTGCTCATCTTCCCACTGTGTGCGCGTGCGCACACATACACACACACACACACACACACACACACACACAATGATGGCAACAGCGAGCATTGGCACAGCTCCTTTCAAATGTAATTTATCACCTGCAGGAGCATCCACAGTGTGTGTGAATGTGTCTCTGACCTGACGCGGTGCCAACGTAACCTTGTTAAGGAACAAACTGATGACAACAGAGAAAACGGGGGGGGGGGCGGTGTATAAGGCCTTATAAGGCCACGTTGGCAGTGCAGCCAACCGTGTCCCATGGTCTGTCCCTTAACACGCAGGTACACACAGATCATCGCTCACACAGTTGACCAAACACACACATAACTAACTTACCATTTGTCACCTCCCCTAAGGTCATTGAACTCTGTCTCTCATACACTAACAACTCATCAATCTCAAAGGATGGATGTCCTTTTTTAACGTAGGCATAACAACAGAATTAACATCTGATTCTCACAGGATAACGTTCATATTTGCAAATCCCCATATTTAGTTTTAGAGGTCAAAGGTTATTTTCGTCTTGATGCCTTCACACCAAATGTATGTTGATTTAATGATGTGTTTGTTTTCTTTACTCATACAGGCACCTGATGATCTTTGTGTCTTTGACATAAAAATTGGTGATTAAGTTTTGGTAGTATTTTGGTTTAGTGTCTGGATCCAAACAATAAATGGTCAGATTGTTGGTAAAACAAACAAACAAACAAAAAACATTGTGACAAACATCCGGATACTATGATCCAGAGCAGCAACTATTATGGTGCTTGTTGATTTTCAGACACTGTGAGACAACGAATGAATGCAAAGACATGAACTAACACCAGACTGTAGCAGAGAGTCTGCTGACTCAGCATAGTGTCAACAGATTCGTTGGATCTTCAACAGTTGTGGAGTTACATCCAGGAGAAAACCACCATTAGAAAACAGTACATTTGGGAATAACTATTGAAGTAAAAAATCAGTGTATTTATAAATGGTAAGGGGATGTTTTCTGGTCAATGATGTAGATAAAAATAAGAATAGATATATTAATATTTGGTGTAAATGAATATATACTGTATATATATATATATATATCAAATATATTGGGTAGAAATCACAGAATGTGTGCAAATGCTGCTTGAAGGATGTCTGTGCTCTCCGAGTGCTTTTCTAGCTTTTAATTGAATTCAGTTCTGTTGTTAAGCACCTTGAACTGTCTTTGCTGAAATATGTTCTACAAATGAACCTACGTTGCCTACAGTTATATATACTATGTGAGGATGTAATGTTTATGCTTTTCTTACTTAAAATCTAACATAAATGCACCTAACGTTTCCTGTGATGCCAGGAATTCTGTTTTCTGGACTGTTCTCTGAATTGATATATTGACCCCCCCCCCATTCAAATCTAAGGTCGAACTCAATTCAAGGCCGATGAGCCAAAACGCTCTTGCTTAGCACGTCTGCATTTGTGTGTGCTGTAAAGATGTGCGAAGCCGTTCAGGACCTTTCTGTAGTGTTAATCTGGTATTACATGTCTCAATGTGATATTCACTTTGCTCTGCACAGCATATGGCCTCTAGCACGGATTATTCCCACGACATGCACAGTAACAAAATAGGAACAACTCGCAAACACAGACTTACACGCTCAGTTCCTAAAATACAAGGGTAGTACATGAACACACACACGGCAGTATTTTAATGCCAATTTCCTCATATGCTGTCAAAGAACACACACACACACACACACACACACACTCAGGTCTGACGGAGAGGAACTAACGAAACACACATTATTCTCTTGACGGCCATTGGAATGGTCAAAGAATTATATATAGAGGTAGTGGGCAAGAACACAACGGAGTACATGCTGAAAACAGTTACAATGTCAATTCAATCTCTCAGAAGGACAAAATAAAATCTGACTAAAGACAACTTATTCATGAGAAATCAACAGCTTACATCACACTCTACATTTGTAGAAATGACAGAGTAATCGCTTGGTCAGGGTGAGTGTTACTGTAATCATAATAATAACAATAATAAAGTAATAACAGTTTCTGTGCAGCGTGTTCAAATTCCTGGCACAAGACAACAATTTATTCAATAATAAGTAATATCAAACAGGTAACTTTGCTGTTTAATGAAAGAAAAAAAATAACACAGCAAGAAAAAAATATCCATGAATTACTTTTCTACTTAGTTTCAGTCAACCATACACTGATCAGTTCACAAGTCTAGATCTGATCTCACCATTGACACGGATGTGAGAGGGAGACTCAAAGCTCTTCATATTTCACAGAGGACAACAGACCACCTGACAGTAGTCAAGTCATCTCCAACGCATGACTCCGGGAAATTCTAAGTTTCTTAGTACAATGTTGTGGTCAACACTCAGAATTTACTAGTTGGTTTATCTTCCAAAACTCACCTGAGGACACAAGCTTTTGGCTAAAAGAACACTGTTGTGGCTAAAATGAATTTCCCCTGTAGGTCAGCTGGTGTGAGCCGCTGTGTATTAAGAGACAGACCTGCTGTCCAAAGTGCCCTAAGATAGCTTTAGTTGGAATAAATCGTCCCTCGTGACACTGCGGTAACACGCTGTAAGTCACGTAATCACAGAGATAGTTAGTGATAGTGGTGCACCAGGGGTTCCTTCGCGCTACAGTGACTGACTGTCACTTCTTTAAGTGGAATTATAAGATGACAGATCCTCTCACAAATTATCCTTGTCAGGACGGATTCATGAACGTGCACCTAAAGGAACTCCAGCTATGATGTGAGAATGGATTAGTGTGTGTGTGTGTGTGTGTGTTATTACATAATTCCTATGCTCATCTTATTTCCACTGTTTCCTGGTTTCACTGAGGTCTGTGCCCTGTTTGTGACACACACAAGGCTACAGTCATGTTCAAACATAACTCTGAAGTCTCATGTGTCATGAGACTTACATCCCAATATCAGGCTCCACGCAGCTTGTCTGGTCTGTGTTACAGATCTCCTTCTGATGCACTAGATCCCACACTGGGTCCGATGTGAGATAAGACATCCAGACAACGAGAGGAGTGGGATAATGAGAGACGGAGGGAGGGCGGAGGCATTCATCAACAGAGTGTCGGAAACAGGAAAATACTGAGACGGAACAAATTGTAAAGAGATGTGTAGATGTCTCAGTGCTAATGATACCCAAGTGATGATGTAATGACTGATACAAGAGTGTAATGTGCTGCAAACAGATAACAGAGCATTGTGGTGAACGTCCAGTAGCACAGAGACAAACAATTGAGTGGTGTCTCAACTCTGTCTCTGCAAGCCACATCAAACTGAATCACACTGAACGTCCAGCCCCACCTGCTCATTGTAAATTACACGGAGGACCCCGCTGAGAAGTTATGGAGGTGTGTGTGTGTGTGTGTGTGTGTGTTACACTGATTTCACGCTGCCAGCTGTCGAACCGGTTTCACCTCAGCGTTGCGTCCATCACTCGTTCAGTCTTCATCTGTCCTCTTACCTCCCTCCCCTCTGTCATTCAACTGAAGCTCTACTTAAGCGCTTCATAACCACCAGCACTGTCAAACTAAGTAGCACGGGAGGAATGATACATGCACAGTGCCAGCACACATAGACTTCATTTAGTTCCGTTTGAAAGCAGCCTGGGCATAGACGTAGATCTCTGTGGCAGACTGACAATTCAAAAGACAGATTAAAATCTCAACAGAGGTTTGATATCACTGATGTTGAATGTCAGACGACAGCTTAACCAGCTGAAAGGGGCTTGTGTTTAAACAACAAAATGACTGGATGATGAGAAAATGATGAGAAAACTGAGCTGTCACACAGCATGAGAGCTGTACACTAATGATACAGGACAAAGGAGGAGAGTGAGGCTGAAACATCTGCACTGGAAGACACTGGAGGACAATGTCAGCTGGTTTTGAATACGCTGAAAAGGATTTGTTCCATATGTGCAAACCTCGTCAAAGTATCAGACTTGAGTCGTGTGAACAGATTGGACTTGATTACATTACAACTGTAGCAAGAGTAACAACAACAAATAGTTGTGAGGACATGGCAAGAAGAACAGTACGGTTAAAGGATTTATTAGTGTAGGAATAAGTAGAGGAGAAATGATTAGAGTGGACAGAGTGTTATGATTAGCAATGAAGGATACTAGATGCAATTGTCCAAGAATATACTGTTGCATGCAATACTTTTTTTATGTATGAAAGTTAAATATGAAGGCAATCATGTGTAAATCCCATACGAGGCAGCAAAATATATGCGTATACCTGCATAAATCTGACAGACAATGACAGGCCAGGGTGCCTTCGTTCTAACGCGCCAATTATGATTCAGTTTCCAAGTCTAATTACACTGTTTCACTTTACCAGGTGTATCATCCTTTCAATTAGGTGTATTTTAAAATTAAAACACACCTCTCCATCTGACAGGGACGCTCGGAGGAAGTGTTATGATAATTAGGCACCGGGCTGTGTATCCGAAACACAGCGCAGTTGTTTATTCACAGAAAAGTATTACTTTGAAGTGCGTATATATGCTATTTCAGACATACGGTGAGAATAAACAGTTTACCAGTTTCTGGGATCTGAGTGAATGTACTGAAGAGATGACACACCCCAGACAACTTCCCATCCTGCATGCATACAGTTTGCAAAAGCATCTGCAGGAATGTGTGCATCTATTTAAGTGAAATATACAATATCAAGTCTGAATACAAAGTGCCAAGAAATCATCCATGAGAATTCCAGTGTTTATGAGACTGATGACAGTGGTCACACATCTGTGATGAACTACTGGGAGCGTAATACAAATCCAAGAATCGACAATGCTTTGGTGATTTCAGTTGGACTTATGTCTGGTATAAACGTCAAGATCAATGGGATCGACCTACATCAGTGCATCCACACCAGCGTTGTTTAACATGCTGCAGTACAATTACTGTCGTTTTCTGTTCCCCAGTGGTTGGTTAGCCATTCAGGTAAGTATATGGACTCAATGGAGAATACCAACAGTTCTAAACGTGTCTTCAAAGGACGATAAGAGGGAAGGAGTTGAGCAATCAGCTACTCAGCCTTGACATTTGTCTAAACATTTCACCATAAGAGGTGGTGATGGCTGAAGCACAACGTTATTACGATAGTTATTTGTTGGTGGGTGAGTCTGTTTCCATGGAGCTGTGTGTGCCCATCTGACTGACTCCTTTCTGTTTAACTGGATGCACACGTAACAGAAACTGCACACTAACAACCTCATTTTCTGACTGACTGGGTGGTGAAGCAGGAGACACATAAAACCTGTTGGATCTCAGTCTTGTCTGGAAAAATATAGGCAGATGGAGGGACAGAGGGGCTTAAATGAACATGGAGTGTTGTCAAGGTGATATTCCTCTACTCTAACCTTTCTCTCTCATTAACTTTGGAGCTTTAATGGTGGTGGCAGAGACAGCGTCGGACGTGTGTCTGGCTGCCTGGTGTGAGAAGTGGTGGCGCCCTGGTGGGAGTATCTCCCTGTCAACCTCAGTCATTTAATGCAGGTTTGACAATAAAAGTGAAAAGTTGAGGCTTGAAAACAAATGAAGGAATAAGGATACGGTAAAAGATTGATTAGTATAGATGAGAAAACAGTACCTGCAGTTTGAAATGCGGGTGATTCAACAATCCTGGGCAGGAGTTCAAGGTACAATGAGAAGCATGTGGCTCAAGGATAAATTTGAACTAAAGTCATTTGGAAGGACAACGCCTGAGAGAGAGAAGTGGGGAAAACCCTGAATTTCATGATAAATATAAAATTCATGATATAAAAAGATTTTCACCAGATATATGTAACTCGTGGATAATTCCCTTGGTGGCAACAAGCCAATCTCATGTTGAGTATCCATCAAGGACAGAATACGCACCCTGTATACATAATATACAGTACAGGCCAAAAGTTTGGACACACCTTCTCAATGTGTCTCCTTTATTTTCATAGTAGATTCTCACTGAAGGCATCAAAACTATGAATGAACACATATGGAATCATGTACTTAACAAAAAAGTGTGAAATAATGATTCCTCTGAGTAGCCCCCCCCCTTTGATTTTTTGATAACACCGCAAACCCTTGGTGTTTTCTCAATGAGCTTCATGAGGTCGTCACCTGAGATGGTTTTCACTGGTGCCTCATCAGGATTAGTGGAATTTCTTGCCTTCTTAATGGGGTCGGGACCATCAGCTGTGTTGTGCAGAAGTCAGGTTGATCCACAGCCGACAGCCCAATTGGACGACTGTTCATTTATATTATAGCAAGAACCAATCAGCTAAGTCAAGAGAAACAAGTGTCTGTCATTACTTAAGAAATGAAGGTCATAAAATAAAGGAAACACATTGAACGAGAAGGTATGTCCAAAGTTTTGGCCTGTACTGTATCTGAAATATGTGGACAACAGAAACATCCATGTTTGCCTCACCACCAGAGTGTGTCATTCCTGTGTTCATAGTCGACCTTACTCCAGGAAGAAACATATCTACATTTTCAGAGGTCTATGGAGGCCTGTGTGTGCCAATCTCCATCTAGTGTCGGAAACTGAAAACACTGAACGCACAAGTTCAGATAATTAGACAAAAAGACTCGCACAAAAGCAGCTGTGTGTGTACACAAAATAAAGAAGGCATCTCAGGGAAGCTCCCCCTGGAACTCCCAGTGCTAAATCATCAGTGTTGTCCCCCATCTCTCCTTTCCACCAAGCAGCCAACGCTCCTCTGGGTATAAAACTCATTTTCATCTCTCTTGTAAGCTCTTCGTTTTTACATATTTGCTCTAAATTCTATTATGAGGCTTTGGTGATAGGAATAACGCTTGCAAATTGGAAAGTATCTTTCGGCAAAAGCTGGACACAGAGGCAATCTTTACAATCTAATCTCTTGAAGCACAAAAAAGAGCAACGACACCGCGATGTAGTCTAAACTAGTTAAAAAAAGGAAACGATGAAACAGATTCAGGCACATGGACAAATACCCATGAGACGTCCCTTTATGAGTCCTACATACAAGCTTGGCTCATGTGCAGCTGGTAACAACAGCGTGTACGTTGTGGTGGGTTCAGTGACCAGAAATCACGCCCAATCCCAGAGGTGAGAGCTTGTTTAGGCAAAGGAACGGCTCCAATCCAAACAATGGACACAGACGGTGAGAAAGGCCGAGAACAATGAGGGAATTAATGAATTATTACAAGCAGAGTGACGCTCACGTGAGGATAAGACGGACCGGATGCACGAGCAGAGAGGATATACTGTAGGACGGAGCAGAGACGTGGAAGAAGGGGCAAGGAGGACAAAAAGTAAGATTTGAAAGGACTAACAGTAATCAAATATGACTTTAAGTCATTAACTTTCACCAAGACAGCTTAATATATATATTTTTCTCTGTTCCCATTTTCACCTCTGTAAATACATATTAATAAGCTGCTGCCTTTCACTGGAGATTATTTCTCCCTCTGTTTCCTTTGTTTCCACTTGATGAATTGATTTTTAATTAACCCCTGGAGCTGCTGAGAGCATCTCACAACAGCGGAGAGGGTTTGCTGTTCTTCCCGAGCAATTGTCCTCCTGTGAGACAAGGAGAAAATGGGGAAGCTTTCTTCGGGTAAGATTAAATCGGATGTATTAGCATGCTAGCCATAGTTTTTCAAGACTGCAGATGGGCCTGGAGAAAATAGCAAAGGAGGCATGTGGGAAAACTGTTGCCGAGGAAGGAGTGAGGCTGGAGGATGACAAGAGGAAGGCAGGTTCCGCAGGAGCGGGGCGTACCAATGACAGCCAATGATACCGTGGAATGACAACTTGTTGTACAAACTAGTGTTTCGGTATATCATGGACTCTAAAGAAAGAAAGAAAGAGAGAGAGAGACCAGAGCTGTGACCAAAACTCCATACCCATGGGTCTGTCATACAATGCTGCAGAATACTTTAGGACGTGAAGGTGATGAGAAAAACAACTCATGATGGCAGACAGTAACCAAGAAATTCTGCTGTAACACCAGTAATGCGTCAACTATTTTTTTTTGTATGTAAAACAAGATATGAATTTCCATTGATTATTGGTATGCGTTTTTATTTCTTTTTATTTTACCCTTTGAGACAGCTCTGTAGGATGGTTACAGTGGATCCCTGATGTATGGTACCGACATTACAGAATCATTCACAGAGTATTGGGTCACAGCTGTACCACATTGGTATGTGTATAGAGTAGTCTGTGCATATTACACTATTTGGGGATGCGGCGTAAAACCAAAGAAATAAGGGAACTTATGGAAACATGTACAAATAAAAAAGGACGGGGACAGGTCCAGAGATGGAAACAAGGAGTTGGCATAAAATAGTGTCTAATCATTCAACACGTTGTTGGATTCAGGTCCAGAGGCCACAGATAATCACCATCCTCACAATCATGGACCTCATTTTGCTCCAGCTTTTTAATAAAGCACTAGCCCCTCTTCTTTTTTTCTTACATCAAAGTATAAAGGATTTAAACCACTAAATGTCTGATAGGTCGTTTGGGACCATTCAAGCAGTGTCTTTTTTTAATCCACTCTGTTTCTCTTTTGTTCTCTCAATGGTGTGCACCTTTAACACCATTGCCCGAGGTGCCTCTGAGCTATAGATGAATAACGTAATTACAGTGATACCAATGGTATCTAACAGATCAGGTGGGCTACAAAATGAAACTCACGTCACTAATGTCTTCTTATCCTACAGTGATTCTGTCCTGTTTAAAAATATAATTCTCTAAAACTTCTGTTTCCTTTATGACCCTGCTATGATAAAACACTCTTTAGTCTGTTAAGTGTGCAACTACCTGTCTGCCCTGAGATTTACTCATTCAAGCCGTTACAATCTGTCAAAGGAATTCTTGACTTTCAGATGGAAAGTGAAAAAAAAGTAATTTACTTAGTCCTGTACAAGAGGAGAATCTCATAGTGTAACACAATGGATACAGTCTCATTTTGACAGTGTGCGCAGTGATCTTTTATACAGTAGGTGTGAGTCCAGCATGATTATCAGAACAACAACAAGAACAACAAGATTATGATTACCCATGCTGTATACATACAAACAGTCCTTACGACTTACGCACCAACAACTGCAGGACAGACAGTGTGCTGCATAACAGAACAGAAGGATAACTACAAGACGACAGTTAACAGTGTAATCGTGAATCAACAGTGAATCATTACGCAGACAAAGGTAGAACACAGATTCTCATGACATTTCCCTCCTGTTTGTACTGAAAGTACAATTACACAGTCGACCCGTCGAATCACTGAGAAATCCTACCCCTGCCTGTCAATACTATCCCTCAAGCCGAAAAAAGTAAAACCAAAACCTAGGTTGCCTAATTATTCAAAAGCAAAAGGACATGTATGTGCAGTAGTATGAGCATGCCTGTTCCTTACAGCTAATGCTTCCATTATCATCAGTATGCTGTCCCTTCCTTCGAGTTTCAACAGATGCGTCATTGTGCCTTGGACTTGGGGACGTCACACTTCATTTTCCCAGCAGTCGTATCTTATCTACTTTATTATGTTGATTAGCTTGTTGTAGCCTGTTGTACAATACACTTCAATAATAACTTCATGGCTAGAATGTACTGCATTGTCATATGATGAACAACACATTGGATATATTGTTGAAAAAAACATTAATGCATACAGAGTTTGGACTATACTTGCTGCCAATGGTCAACATGGAGCAGAGTCCTGCTTGTTACTTTACCAGCAAATTCTAACAAATAGAATTTTAGCTACCGCATGGTGGTAACACCATTTTACAATTTGAACATCTCTTCAATTTTCCCTCAAGACCAAAAACATGGCACAATGTACAGCCGTTCCCATTGATGGTTCTGATAAGTGTGCTGCTTCATCCCACACCAGGAGTCAACACAGAGAATCACCGGACATTTCACCTACACTCAGGAGATGAAAGCTTTTCTTTGATTTATGAGACAGCATGTGCAAACATATTTTTCGAAACATTTAGAAAGCGTAAAATCCGTTACACTT
>CAAKHB010005806.1:61988-75953 GCA_901007665.1 Aeoliscus strigatus | reverse complement strand
ACATCTGGACGTGCGCACACACACACACACACACACACACACACACACACACACACACACACACACTAATAAGATGACAAAGCAGGCACAGGAGTGGTCAAAGAGCTTTAGGAAGTGGAGGCTATGAAGGGATGATGGATGAACAGAAGAAAGTCAGCAGTGTACAATAAAGAATTCGGACTGTGAGAAGTAACAAAGGATCCTGTCAGCATTATTATTTCCATCCAACCCTCATCAGTGCTCCAATGGCTTTGAAAGAGCAGTAACATGCTGCTGCGACCAACAACTATAATATATCATTCATCATGAATGTTGAGCGATGAACGACTGACGGAAATATATTTTAAAATCATGTTTAGGTTTCTTAATAATATATGTGTATATGGAAAATATGTTTTGCACATCTCAAGGCCAGAACAGGCTCAACTGGGACCAGCTAATGATGTTTTTCCTTGCAAACGTGCTGACTGGACTAATCGTGGTGCTTCAGCCCAGCGTGGCTGGGATTTGCATTTCCATTACAGCAGGGCTATACCCACTTGGAGATGTGTCTACAAACTGATGAAGTGCCTGTATTGAGTTGGTAAAAACAGAGTCAGCGTGTCCATCAAACGAGAGGCTGGGCATGGTGGATAAACACTGAAATTGTCCAGTGGTACTTTTGTCCATCCTCTTCATAAACCTGCTTAAATGTTTTCTCACCATTTGGTCTTCCGCATGCATCTTTGGAACTTGCCCTCTAAATTGGGATACAATCTCTGAAAGGTCTTGAGGGAGAACCCTGACCGTCGCCGATGTGTTGTGGAAATGACTCAGTTTGCCCTGTTGAGAGAAGGAAAAGCAACAATCAGAGAAATAATAAATGTAACAACTGTCACAACAGTGTTGAAAGTGACAGGTTCTGCTCCGGTGCTAAAGACATGAACAGTATCAGAAGAGAAGTGCATGCAGTGATTGCACAACAGCCAAATAAGTAATGACACATGGTATTTTGTACTTCAACACAAGCAGGCGCACACACACACACACACACACACACACACACACACACACACACAAACACACAAGCAATAACATATCCCTCTCTCACTTTACCTGATATTTTTATCTCCTCCTGAATCTTGACAGCTTCCTCTTCTTCTTTCCTTCTAAGAATGGACGATACTAAATGGTCTTCAAGACCTGATGGAACTGTCTGAACACGCTGTGGGTCTTGATGAGATTCACAGTCAGTAATTATGGATGTACGAGACATGAGAGCTGCAGACTCCTCATGCATCATTGTTCACAGATAGAGAAGATCCAACAGAGACTGATTAAACAATGCAAATCTGAATCTTCCAGAGGTTATAGTTGAGGGTGTGGACTGGAAGGTGACCTAGGCAACTGGAGTTGATTATCTAACAGGGGACACATTGTGTGAGACTTTCAAAATGGAGTTGGTTGGTAAACTCAATAGAATCTGATGACGTGTAGATCAAGGACAGAGGTATGTCACTGAAGGTGATCATACATAAAAATGATGAGATGAGAGCATAAAGTGGGAACCCTGATGGATTGGTGTGGTACTGAAGCAGGAGAAAATGAATACTGTAGAGATTGACAGCTGGGTTTGAACTTTGACCTGTAAGACAGACACAGGGCTTTTGAGACTTTGAGGTTAATGTCTTGATAGGTGTCTGTGAAGTCTTCTGACCGTCGACAGGGGACTGTGCCAGTGGCTGACTGACACTGGCCTCTACCTCCTGGAATTGTATTTTCCCTCTGTTTAATATTGCGAGATAGAACATTGTGAAGGTGGGGCATGGTTGTCGCTCAGCCTGCAGATGGGAGGGGTGTGTGTGTATGTGTGTGTGTGTGTGTGTCTGGAGGGGGGTGGAATTATACCTGATGTGGGTCCTCCCATCCCAGCAGACCAAAGTAATTAGAAAGCTCTCTCTCTTCTTAAAGTGTCACTTGCAAATGCTCAAGAAAGTCGTGTGCATTTGATACAATTACTCTCATCCTGTGCACGCCCGCTTGGTAGACTTCAGAACGTACATAGCAGTTCCCCCCAGTTGGACCTGAGGGGGGGGCTGATTAAATTCTTGGGCATATCTATTCAACGCAGTAAAAAATGCATTTACTTGATTTCATGTTGTTGAGAATTTGTGCCTCCTGCAAGTGCCCATCTGTTAAAAACCTCCTTCAATAGGGACTTTCCTCCAACCAGTTGGTACTTCAAAATTAGAGAACAACTTCCAGGCGCTAACTTTCCTTTCTGTTGTGTTTCAAAACTGCCACAAATGCTCCTTCCTGTGCAGCCAACTGGGCTGCGATGCACACCCAGGGTGGTCACAGCAATGATCAATGCCAGGCTATGTCACTATGGCAACACTTCGCTGTAGAAGTACAGACTTACAGCACAAATACAAAACTCATGCGGCTGGACGAGCTGGATTTTTGATTCCAAGTTGATCAGCCTCATCTAAATCTGAAAGAAACATTGTCAAAAAAACTATTGTAATCTGACATGGTTTTTTTATTATTAGTCCAATCTGTTTTTAACGCATAACTAGACACTGACGCTACATTGTGCAAAATTATCAGATATTCACTCTGGTGTGTTTCAGCGAGAACAAGAACACAAAGGGCAATTTGACAGCCCTCCAGCTCAGCCATACGTTCACTTAAAATCAGTTGATTTTTCCCACTTTCTTTTTTTTTTCCATCGCCGCCATGGCCTCAATTTTCACTCTACTCTGATCAATTATACATCTGCTCAACGTAACTTCTCCTGGAGTTCATGCAGAGCTTGTCAATAGGATGTACTATTTTCTCGATCAAAGACGGTGTGTCTGCTTTACAGTTAAGAAATAGGAGGAGACATTGTCTGTGTAGCTGTTGGTCATGCACACACACACTTCTTTCCTCCTCCAAAAAATAAATATTTGGAATTTAAATTAATAATACCATGCTGCCTAATACCATGATAATAAATGTGTGTGTGTATGGGGTACTCCTGTTGGAGTGCTGCATGATGAAGTTGAGAACAAAAAAATACAACCCAACTTTCATGTCGCAAAAGGTCCATGTTTAATGGGAACATCTGAAAATGACTGACAGTGTTTGAGGAATGACGTGACTCAACTGCTTCCCTGCCTGGCTGGGAGAGGTTAGATGACAGGTGCTGCTGATGAACCCAATCCATGCGCATGCACACACACATCCACACACACACACAGTCACATGAGCTGCTCTCACAGACTGACACCTGATTAGACTGACGTGAAGCTGTCATTATTTTTAATCCCCTGTTTAAAAGCGGGCAGGGCCTGGCTATTTTAAATCTGTTCACCATGTCTGCTACTGTATTGTACACAACTGTATTTTTTCGGTACAAATGTGTTTCAACATATACAGCTTACATCTGCTGATGAAGTGACAGATGTTACTGGCTGTAAGTCCTGGGGACGGTCTGAGCTGGTTGGAAGTGACCTGGGGCTGGAGACTCAGCGGATTGTACTTGATGCAGAGTAGTTGACTCTTGAAGGTCCACTACTGGTCGAGGTTGTTCATTTGCCTGCCAACTGTCGAATGGAGTGTGTCCTGTGTGGGGAATAACAAGTTAAAAATATATGACTTTAAATAAATACAGTAAATATTGTCTAATGCTTTACCATGACCAACTATTTTTGTGTGTTTTGTCAAGATGTTCAGACAATTTATGCATCATTTAACATAAAGTGAATGGACTTCACTCACTTAGTTAAATACAAGTAAATTCACGATTCATCTACATGAATTCTATGCATACTGTTCTGTTGTAAATATTAATAGATGCTGAGCACATATTTACCCACTGGTCATTGTTCATGCTGTTTTCACCAATGTACTGTAAAAATGTACATTCTTACATCCTATGTCAACAATGACAATCATTAAATATTTGTACGATATTTGTAGTATCTCGTACAGTAGATGCACAACCATGGATTCACACTATCCACAAAGGTACCTATTTCTCTGAGCTTAGACTGCTGTGGTACATCCTGTTGACCTCATGCTGACATACAGGAATTAAATAAGGACACTGACGTACAAAGACAACACTCACCCGACACAAACTCAAAAGGCAAAGTTGTTAACATGACCCGTGACAGACCTGCAGACCATTTCCAACAACACAACTTGAACAGCACCTTCAGTACCAAAAGACAGGGTTACCTAATACTCAGGTGTAGATGAGGGAGTGAAATGTCACATCACAGTGAAGCAGTCCCTAGACTGGCACTGGCGACATCATCGGGAACTAAGAAAGGATTTTCACAGCAATAACGGTGAATGTGTAAAAGATGTGACCTGCAGCAACAGGAGATGGCAGAGAGAATGACAACCCCTCAGCAAGTTGGCCAACACACACACAAAACAAGTTGAAGCTCCTGAAGATTAATACAAGAACCAGTATGACTCAGCAGGCTGTCTTAGATGTAGATGTCAAAGGCCGAAGGGAGCAGAGCAGGTTTCTGGCAGCTTAAGAATATCCTGAACACAAAAATCTGAATGTTTAATTCCAGAGTTGGGCCATTTTCACTTTATGGTGCAGAATTAGAGAGAATGACCAAGAGAGAAGTGCAGACTGTCATGAATAGTTAGTTCCTTCGCATCTGCTGTCTGGAAACAGCAACCTTCAGAGAACTGCTGTACATCCTGAATAAGATGTGAAAAGAAGGTCACAGGGACTCTCCATAAAGTGCTTAAATGGAGTCCCAAAGGAAAAAAGAGAAGAGGGCAACCCAGGATGGAGCAGGGACCTATGAGCAAGGCTTTGTTGGCCTCTGAACACAGAGGAACAATGTTCCTGAAGGGTTCACCATGCGCGGTCTCCAAAAGTTAAACATTTCTGTTGAAACTAAATGCATCTGTTCTTCTCACCTCATCCATGACTTTTACGACGAGGGATGATTCAGGTGACGTAATCTGAGGCTCCGTTTCGTTCTTCCTCACAGGGACAGCAAACAGTGACGCAAAGTAGCGACGAAAATCCTCCTCCTCAGCTGTAAATACACATAGAAGAAACACAGAGGGAAAGAGGGTCATGGGGGGGCACTTTACTCCCCCACTGTACATCATCCTCTGCAGTGGAAGTAATCCAAAATATAAATGACCAACTCATCACATGACTCGTCAATAACACATTTTAAATGTACTGAATTTAGTGTCTGAAAGTTTTACAACTCTACACTTGGTCATACATTTGAAAGCTGAAAACATCTGAAACAACAGGAAACACTTGGATGAACAATGGGTGCGTGTCTTCAACTGACCCACAGAGCTACAGTATGTCGGTGAATGAGCAGTTTTCAGTTTTACATACTTTGATTTCCTAGTGTTTCTAAGAAAAACATACAAATTCAATGAAACAAGGTCCTTTCTTTGTCACATTATGTTTAAAAAAATGATTCATCTGTAATTTTTTTTCCCACAAACCATCTTTTCCACTTGCGTTTTTCTGTCTGTACCCCACAAATCTGTCACAACAATCCTCCCGCCACATCACCTCTAGACTCTGACAGCTCAGGAAAATGAGAATTAAAAACAGGCGAGTGCTCTCCACATGATGCCAGCAAAACACCTTTTATTATTCATGGACACACAATGTTTACCATTTTATATTCAAGGAGGATCGAGGAGGAGAAACTTTTAAAGTTGGAAGCAGATGGAAGGAATAGTTTATAATAAGATTCTTTTTTTTCATGAAATTACACATGCTACGGCTGTCGCATCTAATGATGTCATGTAAAAATAGTCCTCTGCGTCATATTTGAGGGCAGGTACAAAGGATGTTTCTGGACATTTTGGAAGATTGCATGGGTTGGATCAGAAAGGGCACATACAAGAGAGTGAGTGTTTTTGTAAAATTACAACACACGCAAAGAGAAATATCTAGGCATGTTGGCCTTGTACCCAGATAATTCAGTCAAGATTCT
Organism: Aeoliscus strigatus; assembly: GCA_901007665.1. Classification (NCBI taxonomy): domain Eukaryota; kingdom Metazoa; phylum Chordata; class Actinopteri; order Syngnathiformes; family Centriscidae; genus Aeoliscus; species Aeoliscus strigatus. The sequence continues at coordinate 69,984 of CAAKHB010005806.1, read as the reverse complement.
GAGAAATCTATACTTTGTTGTTTGTGACAGATCATTTTTGGAGAGCACAAGGAACAATTATAGCTTTGAAGACCTAATAATAATTTTGGATAATGGAAGGGAGCTTGCTGATCTTAAAGAGAAGTGGAGTGAGTCTTGACTGACGTTGACAGCCTCAGGGTCTTGAGATGTAGAAGGGGGAGAGATAACCCTGGTCTACCTGTCTCCTGGCAGCCTCGGCTGGGAGCCAGATATCCAGGACACTTGCCTGAGTGATGAGCTCCAGGCCATGAGCCTCAGACAGCAGGCTGACCCATACCCCCCCTCCTCTCCTTGCCCAATTCCTTACCCAGGCACAGTGCAACCTGTCAAGCGTGAGCCGTCTCTAACGGCTCTCTGCCCAGACAATCACAGCCAGTGATTACACATCACACAGCCACAGATGGACGGGCAGCCCCACTGACAGTTTTTCTCTTGACTCTAGCTACCTAGTGCCCGGTGTGTGTGTATATATTTCGGCCGATGTGTGTGTATGTGTGTACATGGAGGTCATCAGTCAAACTACTTTATTCTGAACAGTTTCTTTGACTCTTGAGCCTGTTTGAGTATGAGGGACTGGACGCTATTTTGTACAAGAAAATCACAGACTTTGTGTGTGTACGTGCAACGGTATTTACCCTTAAGACTACTTGCAGCTTCCTCCTCAGTTTCTTCATCAAACTGTGACTTTAAATCGACCGACAATGGACGGTAGGTTTTCACTGGTGTTCTGGAAAATAACAAAAGCAGTAAAAAAAAAAAAAAATTCACACAGGTTAACTTTGAGTTGCATCTGAAAAATATGCAAAATGCACCATTGTAGGCCCTGAACCAGGGAATCATACTGATTTCATTTTCAACAGTCTCCAAACGTTAACATCATTGAGGAGAATTGGGAATTAGGGAAGGAAATAATCAAATCGTCAATTCTGAGTAGAAAAACTGTCTGGAAGTCACCGAGTCCATCAAAAGATGATTTTGTTTCTATGAACATTCAAACACTCATCTCTACACAAATCAAATCAACTTCAGAATCCAGTTCTCACAGATTCTGAGTCCATGAAACAATCCTTGTGTTTACTGCATGAGCCAATTTTTGGATACATGGATACATGTTGAAATTAAATAAGCCTGTGTCTTTTTCTTGGAACAGAAAAATAAAAAAAAAGAATGGATGGATTTCGTTACCATTGGTGCAGTCATCTCAGGTCTTCTCCATCTTGGTTCAATGCCCCTGGAATTGCTTTCACGCATTGTGTGCCTTGATCATAGATACTTCGACTGTGTTGATGGATGAGTGAGAGCTCACTTACCCCACCTACACTATGCAGCAAGGTGGGGAAATCACACTGATGCCCCTCTGGTCAAGAAATTGCATTCTCTAACCTGGAGACTACCTACCGCTTTAACAAGATGGTAGAATATATGACTCGAACACAGCTTGACCACTTGTCCAGCAAATTCTTTAAACACCCCACAATCCATTCATCCTTTCCCATTATAACAGAAGCTTGTTAAAATTCAACCTCTGGCTGTCTTTATTCCAGCTACCCCGTCTTTCTGTCTCTCCATTAAGCCCCGCCACCCTTCCTGCCCCAGGCTTATTGCACTCCAGATTGGCTCCCTGGTCTCCTCCGCAGTTTAAGGCAGCAGCAGCTGGGGACACACAGCATTCCAGCTCAGGAACGTAGCAAACCTAAAACTGCTCTCCTTTTCTCCGGTCTGCTCTCCAGTGGGATTCTCAGCCCAGAAGGGGCAACTTAAATAAAGGGCTGTAATAATGGGACCTGCTGGAACCGGGTCCTGGAGCAGTCGGCTGCACAGGAAGTGCTGAGAACCGCTTTGTACACCGGTGGCTAGTGTAGACTGAGGGACATGTACGAAGGTGAAAAGAGTGAGTGTGAAGGTGAGTGTGTGTGTGTCCAAAACAGGAGGCATATAGTTGTAGGCGTACACATGAGTACATCCATGTTCCAATTGATGGGAGCAATGACCTCATGCTGCAGCTTCATTAGGCCTCAGATGCCTAGACATCCTTTCTCTGTGTGCATATCATTCTACTGTCAAGTATAATATGTGGAAAAAACACTGTTGGATGGATGGACTTATTGTCTGATGTCCACTGCACAGATCAATGTCCCACTGTAATTGTAGCTGAACAGCTGCCCATCACCTCTGACTAATTTGACATTTATTCTGCATCCACTAAGACAAAGTTGTCCTTCGTATGGTCCTAGGAAAACCTCCAGGTTTTGCCATCGCGACAGCGTAGGCTCATTCAACTAAATGCAACTGAAAGGTCAAAGTGAGAAAGAGAGCAGATGTGTCAGGAGCACACACCTTGATCCCACCGAGATTTGGACTCAACACGGAATAACAATACCATGCTCTAGATCATCCCTTTGAATATAGAAAGAGAAACCTCGCTTCAAATTCACATTCACTTAAAATACAACAGCCCTGGGAAAAAAGAGGCTGGAGGTGTTCCTAATAGTTAAATTACCTTGTTTATATTATAACAGTTGACTGAACAGTATGATCCTGGTAAAAGGAGTTTTTTGAAGACAGTTGTATCATATGATCTGGAAAACCAAAAACATCTCACTCAAAACCAAGCTGAAGATCGTCAACTGCTGTATGGATCAGAAACCTGGAGGAGCACCACTGACATCACCCATACACTTTCATCAACCACTGCCTCAGACACATCCTTGGGATCTTGTGGCCAAATAAAATGAACAACATTGACCTGTGGGAACGCAAACAACCAGCTGATGCAGCTGATGAGGAGAACGTGGACTGGTTGGACTGGTCACAGCCTCAGGAAAAACAAAGGAGCAATAACCAAACAGGCATTAACGTGGAAGCGAACGAGGCAGAGGACGGCCCGAAAACTAAATAGAGAAGGAGCAAAGAGCGAGAAGTGAAGAAGACGGGGCTGACATGGACTCAGCTGGAGAAAAAGACGCAAGACAGATGAGGGTGGAAACGTTTCACCCTCATCTGTCAATGGCCTAGATTCCCAAAGGAACATAAAGGTCTTGGGAAGGAAGGAAGTTGTGTTGTACTCGGGTCATCATTCACCTAACAGTATAAGACATGCACATACAATGTCACTATATAATACTGTGAATAATGTAAGTGAGTAGGAACACAAAACGTTTGTTTTCAGACACTGTATAAAAATTATGTGAGCCTCGCTTTTCACAAGAAGTATGTGCACGCGGTTGTTCTGGGTACCTGCGGTGGTTCTTCAGGAGCAGTCTTTCCATGTAGCTGAGGCTATTTCGAGTGAACTCCACCCGGACAGGTACACACACTTCTCCCCCTCTCTTCCTCTGTCCTTTAGTTCCTCTGTCTGGCAGGAGGTCAGCCTGAGTTGCCATAGCTGGCAGTGATACTGGAGAGATATACAAAAATGAAATGAAAGAAAGCGAGAAAGAATGTGGATAATAATATAGGCAGAAGGAACGAGACCAACAAAGGAAGAGTAGGAAATTTGCCCTCTTCTTAACACCTTCTTTAAAACACCTCCCCTCACGAAGTGAGAAAACATGCCGCCGAGCTACGAGTGCCAAAACACAAACAGACGGCAGCGAGCTCCATGGGAATAAAAAAGATGTACACAACACAAAAGGAACTTGAGAGAAAAGGAAAGACAGATGTAGGAGAGAGAAATGTTATGATTGTACTGAACTCTTTGGCAGTCCACAGTGGCACCTTTAAATTGGGTCGGGGTGCCATTGGCCTGACTGAAATAATTAGGACTGGAGGGGCTAGTAGCAATTTGCAGAGCAGAGCAAAGGAGAGTGGAACAGAGTCTGTCCGAGCAGTGAAGCAGAGGAAATAGGAGGCCTAATAAAAAGCACAAACACCTAGACACATCCACAATGAATAATAATGCTGATGATTAACATTCGCAGAAACCCGGACACACATAAACTCTTTTACATGTACCCATGCAGACCCACGGTATGTGCAAAAAAAAAAAAAAAAGCATTAAAATGGCCTGACGCAGTGCAGCTCGTACAAATAAACATACACACAGTGGAGGCGATTAGTGCTGTGGTGTGGAGTAGAGCCGCCCCTAAAAACTCCGCTCATTATCTCAATATGCAACAGCCATGGATTATTTTCCTGCTGCAGTGGTAAGCACTTTCTGTAAGACCTTAACAGATCTCAGCGCAGGCAGAGAGGGAGTGCTGCAAAGCTGAGGACTCGGTGAAAATGGGAGATGAAGGAGTGTGGAAAAGAAGCGGGGAAGAGCTGGGTGTAATGGGCGCAGGTGGAGCAAAATCAGAGGCACTTACATTTTATGGAAATCTATCTATATACATTTGAGATACATAAACTTAATGGGAAACACTGTTGTTCAGAACATAAATGCTGTCAGATTTATATTGCAGACTGAGATGCATGCATCTGGAAGTCTTTTATGGAGGGTTAGATAAAGCACTGTAAAATAGTGTATGAAGCAGAGAAAATAAGAACACTCAGTGTAACTTTGATTTCCTGTTCTTACCAGTAAATGTCCACTGCACAGAGTCGGTATTATTATCCTAAAACTGAGCCAAATCACAATATCCAACTATGTAACTCTACAGCTCATTTAGCCTGAGAAGACATTAACAGCGGCAGGCCAGAGGGTAGTGTAAACGAAGAGAAGAAGATTATAGAACAAGATCCGGGGTGTGGGTACCTTACAAACACTTCATCTAATCCAGAGCCCTGTATCAACCATGGCAGCATGCACCATAAACGACAGTTTAATAGATTTACAGTTAAAACTACCACAGTCTCGTCTGAAATTAAACCTCACAAGGTTAACAAGGGTACATTTGCAAGGGCAAAGCATTTGCACTGAATTACACTGCCCCAGGTCTAACGTAAGAGAAACAAAGGGATGGAATCAACAGAGGAAAAAGATGGGGCTCATATCTTTCACACATTTCAATTGGATTTTGTACGAATCACATCCGTGCGGTTCACCTGGTTGAACAGTTCTCCCCATTTCCTCCTTCCTCATGGTTTGTCCTGCTCCATCGTGCTTCCCGTCTCTCCACCGTGTAAGTGCCTCCTGGAACGATCTCACAGACTCTTCCTCGTCATAGTCCCCGTCAAGAAGAGATGTGGGAAGCGTTTTTTCTGCCGTCACTTTCTCCTCTTCATCATTCACAATCAACATCTGAAACAAAAAGACGCAAACTGTCAGATGTATTTTTTTTCCTTTCTGAAACAGCACTAATCTTTTTTCAGCTTTATTCTAAAAAGACAAGTCTCATCTGTGTATGTCTATCATTACTTTACCGAATTACTGTTAAGGGGCAGGTGCCCGAGGTGTGTGTGGACCCAAAGCACAGACGCGAAAACACAGGTAGCCGCGGAAAAAACTAAACGGAACATGAAAACTGACACCCCATGACAATGACTTGATGTGTTGAGTAAATCAACTTTCTTTAACAGTATTTTTCTTGAATAAAAGTATATTGTAGGATAACTGTCAGCTATCCAAAGCGTAACGTCATACTTCTCAAAGACGATCACGTGATCCATACCAACATGAATTTATTCTATGGAATAAATATACTGTAGATCTTTGAATTGGGTTCATTAGTAACTAAACGAATTCTTGGTTGTGGCTGAAGCTGCTCAATTATTTGACATGACTCATTCTGAGGAGACCGAGTGATGCTGTGTATGTTCAATGTGTACAGCCAATAAAATTGTCTGGCCGTCAACGACTTCTGCAAATACGATCAACAGATCGGCACTGTAAAGAGCGTGAATGTCAGTCACATTCAGAGTCTGGCTCTTGCCAGACCTAGACTGTTGTGGGTGGCAGGTCACAAGCCCACCTGTAGATACAGCCTGTGGATAAAGTGTCAATTACGGTTTGTTTGAAGTCTTTTCAATTGACTCCCAGGGTGCGGAGGTATAACTCACACGGCGAAGAGGCTTGTTTGGCATGTTCCTGCTGTATTGTCACAGCAAGTGAACTATAAATGTAGAAAAGTCATTGACACAAACAGAACGCTTTTTTTTTCTTTTGGTTTTAAGTTGTGAAAAACTGAGAGAAACTACTGAGAAAAAATATGAGCACAATATAAGACTTTGTTGTAAACAAAAATGCACTGAAAGGCCTCATTACAATTCCCATTGAAGAATCTGAGCTGATGGTCCTCTCTTGCAGAGCCTCTATCCCTGTAGCCTGCATCCACCTCAGTGTATCTATGGTGGATGACACCCACCTGACTGTTGTGTAAGTGTGTATGTTTCACCACAGCTCCTGGTCTAGTTGAGGTGTTCTGCTCTCTTCTTCTTGTGGAATTGGACAGGAAGGCGTGGTCGGGACTGGCATCAACCTGTGTGTCAGTGGAGGTGAGAGCAGGCTGTGTGCTGATGTGGGTATGTCCTTCTGGCTGTAAAATAGCATACAACACATGAGCTTTCATCACACCTAATAAACTGATCTGTGCTTGATATGAGAAACATTTTCTGTTCCAGTGTACGTTTAGATTAGATTAGATTTAGATTAGCAGGGAAACTGAAAGAATCAGGAAGAAATGAGAACAAAAGGGAAAATAGTTGAATTTTTAAAAGCTTCTTGTGTGTTTAAGATTGATCTGAAAGGATTCTGCCAACCGTAAACATTGTTACTAAATGGAAATGTTCATTGCTTTGCCGGATGTCGCACAAATAGGTTAAGTGAATTATATCCGGTCAAAACAAGGGAAATCACAACAACATATCATCTCAACTGTAGTGTAGTCGCAGTAATGTCACTTAGTAATGTTAAAAGTATCTTAGCAAGGAAATTATTCTTCATGGACACTGAAGACATGAATCTAATACCATGAGGTCACTCCAGACAGCTGCCATGAATCCATTTTAGAGGCCACAAATCCTTCATTCAGGTGCTTCTCCTTACAACTAGTATTAGTCCTGAATGATGAGTTGTTCTGTACAGACTTAAGGACTTATGTTTACTTACGTTCACTTATATAAATGAAAGCCCAAAGTGTCTGTGAAGAGACGTACTAGTGACGAGAATCGCATTTGCCAAGCGGACCACTCATTGTTTAAATTTATACAATGACATTACATCCACAGACGGATTAATCAATCATGTGTCACACATAGACTAAGTCTTTTTCTTTTAAAAAAGAAAAAAAAATCTTTACAAATAGTTTGCGCCGATATCTTCATGCTTGTGGAAGGAGAGAAAATGGGAAGCACACGGCATGACTGATGATTGATTTTCCCCACACCACAGGCGGAATTCATTATTCTGTTCCATTAATCACCACTGACCACTTGGGCTGCTGAGGTTAACCAATCTGAAGACTGTTATACCGTCCTTGTAGGTGTCCGACATATTCCCACAAACAAATTGGGTTTTATGGAAAATCAGGGAACAGAAATCGGTGTGGAATGGAAACTGCGTCCAGCAGAGTGAGCTGCTGGACAATATCGTTTTCTTCACCTCAGCCTCACACTCCCAGATCTATAATATCTGTCAGATCCATACTCAGCAAACAAGTCTAAAAATACCACACAACTCCAAACATCCTGTCAACCACTTACCAACCACCAAATACTTTAGCGGTGGGGGAATTAAAAGCAAAACATCTTATTTCCTCAACACTTGCAGGAACCAGGAGATCACTTCACCAACTTTGCATTGGCACGTTAATTCGCTGCACAAAAAGAGCACCAGAGCAAGACGGCAGTTGTCTCTGATCACATTAGACCATTTATCTGGTCAGACAGACAAAAGATGCAGTTACAACAACTGAGACTGCCAATGGGACATAGTCAGAGACTATGGACTTCCTGGTGAATCCAGTCGATACATGTACATGTACATCATCTGCCATTCCCATTAGGATAGTTGCTATTATCGTATTACAACATGGAAGAAAAACCAAGCCGTGTCTCATGTGTCACGAAGAGGCGACATGGTTAACATATGGCATCA
>CAAKHB010005806.1:34677-58033 GCA_901007665.1 Aeoliscus strigatus | reverse complement strand
TGTATCAGCATTCATGTGGGTACAGATGTGTATTCTTTGGAAAAACTGTGATTTTGTTTTACCATTTGCTACTTTTTTACCTGGTTATTGATTTTACATGGTAATTAAGTGGACCAAAGCACAGCTCACAAGGTGTTGAACAAAACATGCAGCTTGTGTGTGTGTGTGTGTGTGTGTGTGTACATGGAACACTACACAGCTGCAACACTGCTTTTTAATGGTCCCATAAAGCTGGGCCTCATTTCCTCTCTCAAGCCTGAGGATAAATTACTGCCACTCCCTTGGGACTGAGCATCCCTATCAGGCCACAAGCGGTGTATCACCGCATTCTCCTGCGCGACGCCGAAGGAAATTAGGTCCTTTTTTGCCTGAATGACTCTGGAATACAGAACATTACTAAGCATGGTGAGTGTGCGTGTGTGTGTGTGTGTGTGTGTGTGTGTGTGTGTGTGTGTTTGTGATTCTGGGAGACAGGCAGTATGTGAACAGCTTAAAACAACCTGAGATGTGCATGTGACTGTATGTGTGTGTCTCAGCACAGTCCCAGACTAAATGGCAGAGACACTTTCCATTGTTGCCATCATTACAGGGGGCTGTCCAAAAGTAGTGTGTGTTTGTGTCTGTGAACTTGTGCTTATTGTGCGTACCTGTGTGTCCTTTCCCAGAGGACTAGGAGCATTGCTATTTGGTCTATCACAACAGGGCACTCGTGAAGGGACATGTGGCCCTTCACTGAACAATTCTGCCCCATTATCATCAAATGTACTATTAAGCAAATTACCGCATTACATTTTAACACCATGTGTGAAGACCGTAAATTGTCTTCTTCCACAAACAGACAAAAAACTAAAGAAGTAAAGAAATAGTGACAGCTCAAGCAGTTCAATCTCTCCATGATTCCTTTCTTTCGACCTCTTTCTCTCTCCAATTGCACTCTTTCTCACCATCTGTTTCTATCATCGCTGATTCAACACTGGCGGTTCATGGTAAGATTTAAACGACAATGAGAACGTAGACTTGAATGTGTGGTCTCTTGAAACTAGCACTGATATCCATGCAGTGTTTTCCTGGACCCGGTGTCGGCAGTTCATTGCCTTTTCAGCCACCGTGTTCAATACAACTGAAGGGAAAAAAAAACACTTTGAAATCCCGGCCAACGCACTCGAATCACATGACGGCTACAGAGCTTGGCGCTGTGTGTTTGGCGAACGGTGTTAAAATGCCACCCTCTACTCATCCTACTTTGGTGGGAAGTTACCTTGTGATTAGTAACACACAAGTGAAGACTCATCGCATATTTAAACATGAGGGACCGACTGGGCTGCACCTGCAGCACTCAGCGTATGGTGGCGTGCCACTGTGTGCGGTATGTCTCTCAGGGAAGAAGAGGACAGAAGCCTTTTTAGAGGGAGGAATAAGCATTGTGTGCAGCTTCATTAGAGCAAAATGGTTAGCTCAGCTGGAATGCAAGCGTTTCATTCTGCCCATCATTTCCACCAACAATTTATGATATAGTTTAATGGGCAGGTCTGGGGAGAGGGACTGCAGCCAGACCAGTTTGTTGGACCTCTGCCTGACAGAGGAGGAGCACGTGCAAGTCAGGGTTTTATTATTAGTATTAGTATTATTGGCTCGTTTTTTTTCTAACTTTTCTAAACATCCCTGCTGTTGTCAACTCACTGGATGTACAAACACAAGCAAAAAGCAAAATATTGATAGGTCCCAAGGTCTCTAAAATACCAACAAACTCCCAGTCTCATTCAGGCTTTCCAGTAGAGTCCAGTGAGTCTGGGCTTTCCCTGCTGGCTTGTGTGTGGATGAGCAGCTTCCATGAGCAACAACACAGTTACTATGGAGAGATGGAGAATGCACAGTTACTAAATAGAGAAGTCCATCAGTGGTGGATGAATTGCCGTTTTCAATGGATTAAACAACCTAAACGATTGTGTCTGTCTCACAAATCAGTGTTAGCACAGACCAATACTTTGTTCCACTCTCCGAGGCGCAAATCAGGAATGCAAGGAAGAACCAATAAAGAGTTTGTCACACGATGTAGCTAGACGACTGTAGCTCATCATGTTCTTTTATCTTTATTTCTTTAGTGCTTGACACCGCACAAAAATTGGAACAGAGCTACAGAGTCATGCCCTGGTTATATACTGCAGGGGTAATAAGCCCAATCTGACAGCTTGTTAGAGTGAGGTTTTCTACTTCTCCTCCATGTACACACATACAGTTGCAGGCCACAGTCCCTCCCACTGAGCCGTAGTGGATAAGGAACGAAAAAGAATAAACAATGGTGCTCTCAGAGGTCGTGGGTATTGATGAATTGATCCGGCTAAACTGCTATCAGTGCAAACACAAACACACAGCCAGGCCGACAAATCAGACAGTGGAGACACGGTAGGAAACAGAGGCAGAAAAGAAGAGGAGAGGAGGAGGAGCAAGCGTAGAGCAGCTGTGGAGGAAAGGTGTTAATATCTGAGAAAAACCGAGAGGCAGGTCGACGCATAGGACAAAGAGAGAGAAGAGGAAGATGATGGCAGGGCATCTAGGAGGGAGCCCTCGACAAGTAGAACAAAGAGCAGCTGAGGTTCTTTGACATATATCAGTTCACACTATGTGTACAACTGTGAGGACTAATTAGTTGAACTGATAATGGTAATAAAACGCCTTTTTAATTAGCACCATCTGAGCCCTTAAAACAAAGAAAGTTTGTTTTGTCTCAAGTAAAACCAGTCTGTGCTCATGGGGAGACTTTTTTTGTCAGATATAACAATTCTATTATGTAAATTAGTCAGGAGGAATTGGCCCCAGTTTGACTGTATTCAGTCACAGTGTCTTTGGAGCGTGTTGGTGTGTGTTTGAGACACTACCTACCAGTCTAGTGGTCTTCTCCTCACACTGTCCACAGATTGTTGCCCTGGTGCTATTCTTGGTTTTTGCCCGAGTACCAGTTGTGGGAGGCAGTGGTGGAGGCTGTGGCTTAGGTAGGCCTGAAGCAGCCAAGTATGTTGTCAGGGAATCATTAAACACCACAGTCACAAGATGTTTCAAGCCTCTTTCACCTCTGACCCTGTCCAGCACCACTGCTGACTGAGGTCAGGTGTGCTCAGGACTGCGGTGTGTTGTAAAATAAAAAGTAGTTTTGTGTGGTTTCAAGGTCTTATCTCAAGGTCTTATAAAACGTATTTCCCATGTTTTGTCATGACAATTAGCTGTAAAATATTACTGCTGCTGGAACATTGTTCTAATTCACTGTTATCTCGTTTCACTCATTTTTCATCGGTCAACTTCACTCGTTACCACCCGGGTGCCAGTCAGACAACTGCAGCCCAAATTCAAATCTATACAAAATTTGGTCCACATCTGTGTCTGGTCCACAGCTGAGACTCAACTCCTCACCTGTCAGGGTTTCATCCTTCAACACTCGAATCTTCAACTTGCCTGCTGACAGCTGTTAAAGTCATAGGAGGACAAAAAAGTTTGTGTCAACGCCAAACATCTCAACTCTCAGGCTCAGGTGCAGGTTTGATGTTCATCTTCATGATGTTCATATCTTGGGTGTGAATTCTACTGTATCTATCTGTCTATCTATCTATCTATCTATCTATCTATCTATCTATCTGTCTGTCTGTCTGTCTGTCTGTCTCCATCCATCTTGGTGTACATGCACTAAATTACCTTCAATCCACAAGCAAAGTTAATTCAATTTGAGCAGAAGAATAAGAAGTGAACTGACAATTACAGACTCCACATTCAATTTACCAATCCTCTGAAGGACATCTTACTCTTTATCTAGAAACTAAAGGATCTCTATGACCTTCCCAAGCTGTTTTATTTCTTATCATTATTATTTATTCCCTACAAATGAGACCCAGTCAGTCCACCACTTAATGCTGCGACTGCTGCTGAAGCACTTTCCCCTGCTTCCACTCACTTAAAACTTTTATCTGGTATGTCTGATGCAAGTAATCTCTGTCAAATGGCAGACCGCTGTGTGTAGAATCCATCAAGGATGACTGGAACAGGGTCATTGACTCCTTTTCTTGCTAAGAAAACAGTAAAGGATTGTCTGTAGGTTACATTGCACGCCTATGACTCTGAACAAAGCAAATGCTGGCTATCTTTCCTCTGTATGCCAAATGCCAGACTGATTTAGGGTTCTCATTGTAGTTGCCTCTGGGAGTGAAGACATGGTTCTGGTTCCTTAATTCGCTTGAAGTCAGAGGAATCTTGTTCGTTAAAATCAAGAAAGCCCCTGGTGCCTCGCCTTGACAAACTACTGCTTATTGCAGTAAAGTGTCTTTTACTTACAACTGGTTCAAAAACACTGCGCTGGGCTTGAAAGAGGTTTTCAAAATGCTCCAAGATGAAAGAGCACATGTGCATGTGGAAATATGTGGTCACTGCTCCTAGATTATTATCCAGCTGATATTGTTTCATGCAAACTAGAATTGGGTCACCACACTTTACAAAAGGAAGTAGGACTTTCTGTTTGAAATCAAACACTGCAAACTATGACGGTCTGACTGAATTCTGACTTGAATCAGCAGCACAAGTACAAAAAGTAACTGCCTCAGATTTTAATGGGACGAAATACTCAACTACAGAAGCTCTACATACAGTATGTAACCTCAACTCGACTGTACCTTCTGGAATCTGTTCTCCATGTCCTTCTTGGCGCTGTGTCCTGAGGTGCTGTTGTGTGAAGAACCTGCTTTCCATCTAAACCCTCCAAAAACCCTATGTGCGCAGACAGACAGAGAAGGTCCTGCGTTAGAAATAAATATACACTATATCTGACAGTAATCTACAACTATTAGAATGACAGAGGGGTTTGTTTTTTGATCAGTTGTTTAGTATACTGTCTACATTCAAATAATTGGTTGTGGAAGCTGGAAAGAACATCATTTGACAACAATAAAATACAATGTGAACACAGGAACTTGATTCATGATATCTCAGGTCTTTGGTAGCATAGAGGGACAACAATAAAGCATTGTGAATGTTCCATATTATAAGTGCTTAATGTTTTTTTATGTTCAAGCCGTATGTGACTTTAAAGACCTTACAGAGGCATTACACTTACACAGCATTATTGTATTTGCACTGGAATGAAGACGGAAGATGTAACAAAAGTCATAATGCATCTGAATGCATTTAAATTCACAAGAGACAGAAACATTTGAATATAAGTGTCAGGATTAAAGTAGAGGAGAAGGGGCTAATGTCAGCAACAGTAATACCAGCATGAAACAGGCAAAACACCAGTGACTAAATCCTGAGTCTAAAAATAAAGACAATCACTTTCTTCCAGGAAAAAGAAGCATGTGTAATTTATCACAACATGGCCTTTTCACTGTTAAGAGGGCTAAAGAAGGAAAATCACTCTCCACCACAGCCTCATATACTGAGATGAATATTCTTGATATACACATGCAGTGTCAGCGTTCAGTTCAGGACCCAAAGAGAAGCTTGGTCGAGGACTTGGGTCTGATGAATGGCACACGTTACAGCAGATCATTGACAGGTATTCAAATCATACCTATCCATTCACAAAAGTAGAGGAGTAAGGTGTGAAAGACACACACACACACACACACACACACACACACACTACTGCCAGTTGAAGAAAGTTAAATGAAGAGGGTTCCGCATTTAGATGTGAGTTATTCAAGCTCATGTTGTTGAATTATATATGCTATTTATGCTATTGTGATGTCTGGCTGTCTTTGACAGAAGTTTATTTTGGATAGAGCTGGCAGCTTGTCAAGGCACAGGAAGTCACACTCTGTGTGTGTGTGTGTGCTGGCAAGAGTTGCCAACGCCCTTGACACCGTTGCTGTGCGCTGCTGAAACTGAGGGTGAGCGTCAGGTAATCACCCTGGTGCCATCACCGTGGCAACTGGACTGTCGCTAGGGGAGACAGTTGAGGCACACCCCTGTCGAGCAGGTTGACAGGGTGTCCCCTCAGGGGCTGCAACCTAGAGAGATAAAGTGTGTGTGTGTGTGTGTGTGTGTGTGTGTGTGTGTGTGTGTGTGTGTGTGTGTTTGTGCATCTCTGTGGACTTTGGAATAACAATATCTCATTACCTAATCCACACAGAGAGACAGACTCAATTACATCAACACACATTTCATACCGGAGAAAACACACATAAATAATAAGTGTGTATTTAACAACTCAATATAATAAAGGCTTAAAGTTGGTTTCAGAGATGTACAGAAACACACAATCAATGTTTTCTCTGTACCGTAAACAAACTAGACAAACAAGGCGAGTGAGAAGTTGCCTTCAGTGAACAATACAATGTGTGCGTTTTGTTTGTGCAAACGGAAAGAAGGATTAGTTGACGTCCTACATGAAGGCAGAAAAGCACAAAGGAGTCGATAGACTGAGAACTAACATCAAACGTCCCATCTCAAGAAAGTTTTCCTCATCAAAGTCAGCGAAGAAGAAACAGAGTCCTTTCATTTTTGATAGCTGAAATCCAGACGCTGAACATTTCACTCAGTCCAAGGCTGAAACACATTCAAGTCCAACTGAGTCAAAGACACGGATCAGATTCCTCACATATTCAACATTAAATGCAGATGTATTTCAATCACAGCTGTGTATTTAAACTACCATTTGTGACATAAAAAGCTTGTTCTTGGAGTGTCTGAACACGATTCAGACTCCCAGTGTAAGTCAGAGGTCAAAAAGCTGAGGTGAATGAAAAAAAACCCAAAGAAAACTAAAAGAGCAATTTGAAAGAAGCACTATGGACAAGTACGTAGGGAAGAGGCAATGTACTTTTTGATGAGGCGAGAGAGTGCAAATGTCTTTGTAGGCATACAGACAAAGTTGCATTAAAGTTTTGACTCATTCACGTCACAACAGAGTGATGAACTGCATTTGCCCCGAGCCACCATTATCGCCAGCGTGCTCTTCACAAACTGATTATACCGCACCTCCTATCAGCAAACCAAATTTGTCCAGCTATTCTTAGGGTGCCTGACACTCAATGTGTGTGTATGTGGAGCCAGACGCTGAGACAAAAATGAACAATTCATTTGCTCCAGGGGCTAACAATTGAATAGGAGGAAGGGGAAAAGCAGCACAGACATAATGTACGCTGCACAGCTCCAGCACGAATCACAACTTTGAGATCAGCTTGTCTGAGATACATGTGTCAGGAAAGCAGCGTCTAAACCAGACTACCTGAAAACAGCTGTCCAATGCACCCGCATACACTCACAGTGGACTAGGGTAGAATATTAAAAATGACGACGGCTCAATGAATCCTCTGACACACTCATATTGGGACACAAACCCCTGCTTGGCTTCTTCACCCCAAACCACAGGTGTCACTGAAGAGAAGTGTCCAAAGATCTTTGACGGTTCAGCACAGACAGAAAGAATTACTGACACCACAGCACATGAGACCACGTCAGCGAGGCATCATCAGTTAATGACGTCCTGGCTTTAGACAGAGGTCAAGTGGGCTGAATTTAAACAAAAAGATACACTGAAGAAATATTTCCCAAGCAATTCTTTTTCATTCATTAGAAATATTTCAGCTGCTTCTTCTTACACATTATCTCTATTCATTTCATTATTTTTATGCTTCCTGTGATACTGAGCCAGCTGACTGTTTCTACCTTAGCAAACACTGTCACGTGTTTCATGTTGCATGCACACACGCATGCATGAACACAAAATCTCAAAGAGCATGGAAATCATGTATGGAATTAATAAGACACACAATACACAAACATGCTATTTGTCACTTTTCATGCAGTTCTTGTTGCGAAATCACATGCAAAGGCAGCTACAAACACCTTGGTGAATCTGGGGGGCCAGTGAAGCAGTAAATGCAGCAGTGTCTCAGCATGACAATAAACCCTGTGTTTATGTGCTTATCGTTCCTCGTTAGCTGTGAAATATGAATTGGAGCATATAGAAATACATTATATGCTATTATATTTCACATTTATACCATGGTCATTGTCAATACTCTCTTCTGATTGGCTGGAAGCCGTGTGTTCATGCACATGTTGCTCATGTCCATGTTTTTTGTTTGTTTTTACTATGCATACTCATGTCTTGAAGGGCACATATAGTGGGAATGGAACAATGATGCCAGCGCTCAGTGTCATTGCTTTGAAAATGTTTAACCCTTCAAAATACGTTGGTCCAACTTTATCTTCCCATTGTGAACATCCGGGCAACAGACAAAATATGAATAACACTTGTCACGGTCAGAGCTATTAGAGAAAAGTGCTTTGTGCTCGTCTCGTATTTAGGTGGATTAGAAAGCTATGTGAAAAACACATCCACACTAAATGTTTCTGTGATCTCACCAGAGTCTGTCGGCCTTTAACATCATATAAAAAGGACTTCAGCACAGACCTCAAGAGACCTTCAGAGTTCACATGTTCACATGTGAGTGGGTTTTTCCACTTTGTAATTCTGTTTTTTCTTCTATAGCAACATTTTTCTTTCCATAGCAACCTTGTCCTAACCTTTATAGATTCAAAAAAGTCATTCACCTCCCACTATCTTTTCCATTTCTGTTTCTCAGTGCCTCAAATGTCTTCGTCATTAGCTCCTTTACAGCATTTGAATTTCTTTTCTTTCTCTCACTGACAGGTACAGGAGCATTTGTCATTTGCATTGTTACCTCCACCAAGGAGGTTCTGTGTTTGCCGACGTTTATTTGTCTGTTTGTTTGTCTGTTTTCAAAATAACTCCAAAAGTTCTTAACAGATTTGAGTGAAATGTTCAGTTACTGCTGCTGATGGACCAGGACCAGATGATTAGATGTTGGTGTTCTGGAACCATCTGGATCCAGGAATCTGTTGAAGGATTCTGACTCATTTTCAGCATCTGTGTCTAGAACTCCACAACAGCAGCAGTGGATGGTCTCTGTTGTCCAGTGGTTAGTGGGTCTGTCTAGCCCATCCAGGGACTGAGGTTTTTTTTTTAGTTTTACTATTGAAAGAAAAAAGAAAATGAAGAACAAAAAGAAAAAGATAGAGCTCAGAGTGAATAATTTGTTTAACAAAGTGTTTGAATTAGATTTGACAATTGCTGACAAAGTCATGTTTTGATGATCGATGAACTTATTCGAGTAGATCATATATTCTGTTCAGCCCTTCACTTGACTATGCCTGTAATGGTTTGGAGCCTGTTCTTTTAATGGCATAAGGAGCAACAGAAACAACAGAGGTGCTACATGTACCAAGTGGACATAATTCAGCACTTTCAAGTGCATAATTTAATAGCACATCATTCATTCACGCATAAGCCTGTTTACTTTTATGCAGCAAAGTCTCTGACGTAAATGAATCATATCAGAAGGCTCCTAGTTTTTTTTTTTGGGTGGGGGGGGTGTATTTCTCGTCCTCATCAGTCAAGCATAAAATAACACCTACATTCGTTTTATGAGTTCTTCTTAACATATTGATGCTTGCACCTTCCAGGTCACTTTGCATTCTGCATACAGAAGATAGCAGAGTAGGAGAATGGTGGTCGTGTAATAAAGACACACTTCATTGAAAAGTGAGAAGAGACAGGATGGAAAAGTTCATATATACTGATACAAGCAGCCAGAAGAAACAATTGCATGTGGTGCAATCAATGCGTAAAGTCTTGAGTTTAGTTCAAGTTCAATAAACGGTAATAACACAGAAACGCAGGTCGGTTTTCCTTCTAACGTCACTGACTTCACTCTGATACTCACTGTCTTTCCTCTCTCTCTTTTCTCATTCTTTCTTTCAGCTCGTGCAATTTCTCCTCCATCTCTTTGATCGTCTCGTCATCCAGAGGCTCCATGCACATGTTTTGTGAGTTCCTATGGAAACATACACATACACACACACACACACACACACACACACACACGTATGTAATCAATCAATGGCAATCAATCATATAAATGACCTACTCCATCAGATTGGACAGTCGGGCTTTCATCAATTCATCTCCTGCCCTAGCAGATCCCGATTGCCGTGACTGGTCAATACTTTAATCAATTAGTCACTGGATGAGTGGACCACCAGGCCACACAACAGCTCAAGTCAATTACCTGTTGGCAAATGAGAAGCTCCAGTAGGAGGTTGGACTACATTCACACCGGTCGTCATGTCGACAACAAACAACCTCACCAACAAACTACCACGATCCAGAGTTAACCTAACTGTGACTCAGTTCTGTGATGAAAAATAAACAGATGAGCTGCTTTCAAATGTCCAAAGTTCCATCACTGGTCTTGTCCTGTCTTACCTGACGTTGGGCCTGACTGATTTGGCCTTTTTGTTGGGAAGTGCCACACACTTATTAGAATTCATTGTTTCTGGGCGATTCAGGTATTCCTTCTAGATCATTTACTGTGCTTTCGACCAGTCTGCAATACAAAAACAGAAACATGTGGCGTTAAACTACAAATCACTCACTGTCATGAATTGATGCATTGAGGAGAACGAAAGAGACGGATTTGCTCAAAGTTACAAGAGGAACCGAGTGCTTTGCAACTTGGTGAGGAACTCATATCAAGTTAGTCTGTCACCGACAAACAAATAACATGACAATTTGTATTGTTATTATCCGGTGGATGATGAGAAAATCCAATCTGATATAAAAACATTCATTACTTTTCTTGTAATATTCTTGTCCTAATCTTAATTAATTAATCTAATTACAAGATGAATCTACTCTTGTAATCATGAGTTTAATCTGTGAGATTAAACGCAACATTTGAAACTTTTTCCACAGTATTGTATCTGGCACTTGCCCAAATGCTTCAACTGGTACATTTGTGAAGTTTAAACTCACCCAACAGCAAAGCTAGCTGCCACTTGGCATGCATCATTGACATAAACATGTGTTTTTCGTGTAGTCATATACTGTTTGTGTAATTTTTCTGCCAATCATAGCCTGAGCTGATGAGTGCTAAAGTCACAAATGCAGATTGCTCCATTTCTCATTAAAGTTGTGATGCAGTGATGTTAGTGGGCGGTGATGGGATTTTGTTCCATCTCCCACTGACTGTACAGTAAGTTAGTTTTATTATCATTTCTGTGTAAGGATGTTTAATAGATGTGATAGGTGAGTGGCAGGCACAAAGTGATAAAATGTATAAGAGACAGTTAAATTGCTGGGTGTTTAAATTATACCTGGCACACTTTTATGCCTGGCGTCTCTTCAAGGCAATAAAATAGAAGAGGGAGGAAGGTAGTATATTGTTATTCTTTCGAGTATGCAGATATGACAAAGTTTGACCGTCAGTCTGTCGAGCAATTACTATCCGACTAAGTATCTCCAGACAGCTTTGATTGGAACAACAGGCACACCTGTTTCCTGCCATGACGTCATGACGTGTGCTGTGGTCCTTTTAGCGTCGAGATGTTTCGTCTTTGTTACAACACGACGACAAAAAAAGAAAGTTCTAGACTTAGAATTATTTCTATTGTGCTAGTGACTAAGATAAATGTAATAAATGATAATATGTTTTTTTTTCGGGTAAAATTTCAAATGTTGGATGAACCGCTAATAGAAACATGTCATACATCGTGATGGATGGAGGAACGAGATGAAACTACTGCTCCAGCCGATGAACGAGGCCTTTTTCCTTTCAGCCTCTGTGAAGGAAGTCAGAGGACGAAAAGTTCCTTCTCTTACCTGAAGCGTTCATCGAGATGAACTGTCACTTCACCGTCAGTAAAAGGAACATTCGACGTGTCGCTCACGAGACGTAATTGACGCGTTATGGTTTCACCGGAAGTGCGCCGTGATGTCTGCCGCTACGTTTGTGTTGAACTAACGTTTCCATGGCAACGGCGATCTCTCGCTCTCTCTCGCGTTAGTGCAGCGTCATGTTCTCCCCAGCCTCCTCATTTTATTAACACACTTACAAGATCGTAATGAATATGTATCATTATTATTAGTAGTAGTAGTATCGTTATGTGTATATCACAACATTTTCTTCCAATTCTATATGCATACCGTACAGCTCTGGAAAAAATAGATACCACTGCATTTTTTTCTGAAATCATCATCTCTACATGTATGACAACCAATCCATTCCAGCATCTGTTGAATTGTTGCGCCAGGAGTGAATAAAGTCACCCAAGAACAATGTGACAGACTGCTGGAGAGCATGTCAAGACGCAGGAAAGCTGTGATTCAACAGTTATTCAGGGTTATTCCACCAAATATTGATTCCTGAACTCTTGCTAAGTTAAAACATGAGTATTATGATGTTTTAAAATTAATATGACCTTGTTTTCTTTGCATTAATTGAGGTCTGAAAACATTGCATCTTTTTTGTTATTTTGACCACTTGTCATTTTCTGCAAATTAATACTTTAAATAACAATTATTATTTGGAATTTGGAAGAAAATGCTGACATGGCAAAGCACTCTGTTCTAAAATGTTTATTTTTTCATTTAAAAAAAAATATATTTACATCTGCGGCATACACGTGTGGTCTAGTTTGAAAACTTAAGAAGTAAAAGGCAGAACACAAGTAGATTAACACAACATGATAAGCTGGCAACAGTAAATATGTGTTTCTGTTTGGAACATCCTCCATGCGTTATTGCAAAAGCGATTAATTCCTTTGTGATGTGCATGCATACTGTACGTGGCTACGTGCCTGAGAGAGGATATTAGAGAAACTAGCGTCTGTTTGCATGCAAATGTTTATCTTTCTGTCCATGTATCCCATGACTGTGCTACTACGCAGCTATACATCCAAGTCTCATCTGTGTTCTAGGAAAAAAGCTGTTGCACAAGCATTCTTGAGACAATGCTTCTTCTAAAGCAACGTTTTCTGTCTCCATTCTTTTTCTGCATAACAACAGGACAATCAGCAAACACTGAACATGCCTCTGCCTCATTCCTAAAGAGGTCTTTTCTCACTCCTCTCCTTCTCTTGACTCCCTGTCGTACTCTTCCTACATCGTTGGTGGATGACCTATTGCTCCCGCCATCAGGGAAGCGTAGATGTATGACTTATTGAGCGTAGGTGTGTGTACGTGTTAGTGTGGACGGTCATTTAGGGTTGCGACCCTCCAGCTGGATTCTGTCTCCACTGCTAAATAGTCCCTCTCTCTCTATCTCTTTCTCTCTCCACCCGGACCGCACAGACAGCCCGGCGTGCGCTGGCATACCGATGAGTGGACAATGGAGAAGAAGAGGGAGCTCCAGAGCGGTAAAGAAAGAGAGTACTGTATCTAGGAAGGGGAACACAAAAAGAGTCCAGAAAGCACATTACAAAGGTAATGCAAGAAAGAGGGTAAAAAAGAGCAATATGAAAAGGTTACAACAGCAGAGCAGTTGAAGGAAAAAGGACAAGCATTGCTCTGTGAAATGTCAGAGCTATTTATTTTATTAGGAGGCAGTGATGATGGTGTTCTGCACTGAATGTTCATCTGCTGGATTAAACGTTCCATGACGGACTCTGACGGAAAAAAGTTCTGGGACAAACGGAGAGAACGGAGAGAGAAAGTAACCAAGAATGAAGAGCCTCGGGACTGGAGGTCACTGCTAATTCTGAGGATGTATTGACCACATAATGAAACAACGTCTAAATAACCTCCACAAGGTGTGTGGGAGTTCTAGTCCATTCATCATCTACACATACACAAGCAGCTGGAGATTATTCCTGTGTATGTCAAAAAGACAGAGCTCACTAGTCTTTCAAAGGAAACCAGAATGAAACATTCAAATTGCTAAATTTAATCTTCCACTTCTCCTGACCTGCATGTCTTTGAACTGTGGGTGGAAACCAAAGCATGCGGTGTGAAATCATAGAAATACAATGAGAACGTTGACACACAATCCAATATCACAGCAGAAGAGGATAGAACTCATCCGGTCAGGCCAGTAAAGGATATTCTGTGAAAACCCTGCGTGTGAAAGTCCAGCACCAGCAGACAGTTGTCTGAGAGCAAACCTGGTCTCCTGTGGGTGGAGAGTTCCTTCACCTCCTCACAGTGTACATACTTCATTTATTGTAGTTTGTTGATGGTGAGGTTAGCGTGAGGTTAAGTGTTAGAGGTAGGGTGAGGTCAGGATATGTAAAATGTCCATCTGGTAGAGGTGAAATCATGTGTCTACCGCTGACCCAACAGCACTGATGTTACTCAAATACTGAGACTACAGCGAAAGCCGATCATCTGATTTTTGGTCATAAAATCAGAAGGCTGTAGACTCTATTCAACTGAGGAGGATAAAACACACCATCCATTTTCGCAGAAACATAAAGCACAAAGCGTCTCAATGACAATGCACAGTGATAAAAATGAAGCCTTTTACAAATTGGATCCCGCAATTATCTCAGCAAATCAAATGTAAATTGGTATGGACTGAGAGGGATGTATGATTATGGTCAGCTGAAATTAACTTCAGCTGAACTCCAGCGATGTGATTCTGGACAATGATCGACAGATAAGGAAGAAATAAAGAAAAGAACAGCAATGATCTGGTTTCATGCTTTTAAATAACTGAACTTTCACTCTTAATATGCCACAAAAAAGGGACCAGCCAGCTCACACACTGAAAGTCTAGGTTGAATCCAGGAAGTATAATTATATCCCTGGGAGACGGTTGCCAGGTGATGGACAGATGACATGCTCTGATTTTGAGCAAAAAATTCTTCTGGATCCACTTGATGTCTAATAACTAACCTTTTAATTTTTCAGTAAGCGCTGAAAAATCATGTAGAAAAAATTAAGGAATACGATCTCTGAGCACATATACCAAGTCTGAATGGTCATTTTTGTTCACTTTATATTTTTTATGACAATGCATTTCCAACAGATCGTGATTTTGAGCAGTTAAACAACAGTGCAGCAATCAAATGCAAACAGGAAAAAAATAGGCAAGCAGACACATGTCTTAAAGTCAACCTTTGTTCATATCATGTTTTTATTGTATTTATTCAAACAGGTTAAACAGAAAAAAGAAAAAAATAAAATAAAATATATACAATGTTTAGGCAAAAAAATAAATTGAAAAGACAACTCTAACAACTTAAATTCCATGTTAAAAAAGGGTGTAAGATGAACTTAATAAAAACTTATCTAGTCCTAGTCCCTTTTTCTTTTTTTTTTTTTTGTATAGTTTTTTCAATCAAAGCACATTGAAGAAAAAAATACAGAAGAGAAGAAGGTGTATCAGAAAAACAAGGCTCATCAGATACACATTCATGTGTCCATATCCATCTTCTATCCGCTCAATGATGTTTGTAAAAATTAGTTTGAACTTACTTGGAGATTTGCATGTTTTCATTTCTCTCCTAAAGCTGCTCCACAGATTAACTCCTTGTACTGACACATACAATGTGTTTTTATGTCAGTGCATACATGTGCATGTTGCTTTTTGAACATACATATTCCCCTGAGATTGTGTTTATTTTTCTTTATTTGAAACAACTTTTGGATACTATGTGGTGACTGGTGATATCGACTAAATCCTTGAATTTTTCTCTGTAAGTGCTTTTATTCACATAATACTCAAGTTTGAATATTGTTTCCGTGTATGTTTTGTCCAGTAAGTTTCCCCACACCTCCACACGGTAGGTAATGTATGGGAGTATGAAAGAACAGCACAAGGTCTATCTTGATGAGTTTAGAAGGTATTTCACTTTATGTAATAGCAAGCAATTGATTTGGATATTTTTGCTGTAATGTTCTGTATGTGTGGCTTATTAAAAGCCCACCGCCATCGCACTGCTGCTTTGTTATATTCTGAACCACTTCCAACTGTCAATTGATGCTTCAAGAGCTGCAACCATAATCTCTAACTGCTGCATAGAGCATCAAACAGCAGGATTCATCCCCTGAAAACAATGAGATTTCTTCTCACAGAAGTTCTCAGCACGGAAAGCCCCTCTCAGGTCATGACTGTGAGGAGAGGTACTCTGTGCACATGTCAGTCTGGAGGACGTGATTGTGATGATGAGGAGTTAGCGAGGCAGGAACACAGAATTAGAATCAGTGGAATCACTATAAGCCACAATGAGACAGGGACATAGGAGGAGGAGAGGCTGGTAATGATGTCTTCACTCTCTTCTGACTTTCCACAGATGCTGCTGAGAGCACGCTGAAGTTGCTGGTGTGTTGTTGGCTGCAGATAAACAGGAAGTGAACCGAGGGAATAAAGACAAAGGAGATGTGTTGCGGTAGAGATCAGAAGGAGGTACATTTTAGAGACATGACTATTGGAAAATAAAAATGTCTGAAATGAGAATCATCACTTACCGTAGCACTCAAACAAAACTCCATTCAGCTTAAACCACAAGAACAGGAAATAACTTGACACACGTTAAGGTGGGTGACACGGTGGGGCAGTGGTTAGCACTGTCACCTCATAGCAAGAGGGTCCCAGGTTTGACCTATGTGGAGTTTTCATGCTCTCCCCATGTCTGCGTGGGTTCTCTCCAGGTACTCCGTCTTCCTCCGTCATCATGCTGAGGTTAACTGGTGATTGTAAATCCCCCGTAGGTGTGAATGTGAGTGTGAATGGTTGTCTGTCCTTCAGCTGGTGACTGGTCCAGGTTGAACTCTGACCTTCACCTGCTGACAGCTGGGATCAGATCCAGAACAACCACTGATGATGAATGAATGAATGAATGAATGAGCACAAAACACCATCTGGTTTTCTCACCTTACCTCTCCTCACACTTTAATTAGACCCAGAGACAAAGTCATTAAGCTGAGAAATGAGATTTGAATATAATAAGTATCCAAAGAGCATCACAATATTTCTATCCCTGCTGTTTACTTAAATGTTATTAATATTCCTCATGTCAACTCCGCATACTGTGTCTCTTTCTCAGTTGTTTGCATAGCAGCAAATCTTTGATTTGTTAAGAGGTTGAACAGGCTGCCTACAGAGTTGCACAAGGATAAAGTGACCATGGAGACGCCAGCAGGGACTGGGAGGGCGAAAGGGGTGACTGTTGGATGAGACAGTGAGGTGATGACTGCATAGACTGGAAGGAAATTAGACAGGAAGGAAGAAAAGTGGACTGAGTGATCCAGAGAGATGCGGTGTGAGCGAAAGGAATAAAAGGGCAACAGAAAGAGGAAGATGTCAAGGTGTCGGGAACTGATGGCCAGACAGTCGCTGGATGACACCGGGGTGGGAGACGGAGAGATAATGAGAGCTGTGGTCTGGTGGGGGGGGGGTCGTAGGGCTGCAGGAAAAGGCCAAGTGAGAAATAGAGAGGTTGACTAGGGTGGACAAATGGAGCTGGATGGACTGTGAGAGATGAACGTGGAACATGAGGTGGAGCGCTGAGGAACCCGTGTGAGTGGCTCTTCATCATGTGCAGCAGTTGAGTGTAATGGCCCTGCACGCTCCATGACACACACACACACACACACACACACACACACACAGATCTAATCTGACAGGTGGTGGAGGACAGTGATTGTACTGATGACAGATGATCGCAGAGGAAAAGACATCAAGCTCAGAGGGACGCGTCAGTAGGAAAGAGACAAATAATGACTGTTAAAGACGTCTCGCTGAGTGACAAGAGTCAAGCAGGAGGAAGGAGAGTGTATAAAGACAGGTACTGTACAGCTGGAGGATACGGTTAACCGCAGTTCTCCAGTCAACAAAGATGAATTAGTCATGTTGGCTTGGGTGCAATGTCTGACAGCGGCACTGTCGTCCTTGTTAAAAGTATAAAATAACCTGTCATTCCTGTTTTGTTTTGTTTTTTGTTTTTTTGTTCTATTTTCCCCATTCTGTTATATTTAACTCGAGGAAAGGTAGAGGGTGACAGTAACTGCAGCGCAGGAATCTGGGTCAGACATGATGTTTTATAACCAGGGAACAAGCTGATACCGTTTGATCACCTCAACGTATTGTTCTGCCAGCGATAATAGAGACAAATGGTGGCATGAGCAAGATTTTGAACACACAATTCTCCCTCCGCTGTGTGTGAAACAATGTGTGTGGGAGCGCAGGTAAAATAGAACTCCAATACCTTTCACACTCCTGAGCGGTCACACGTCTCTCTCACATTCGCACAAACTGCAACAGCACAACATAGGTGAGGTGAACCTCTACTGCCATCTACAGTTTGTGTGTGTGGGAGCGATGGCAGCGCAGTGAAGACAGCTTTGGTCTGAGTGATTGTTGCCTGTTAAGCCATCGTTGGGATTCTTCTTCACAGACTGACTCGTCTCCTGCTCCTGGAATAATCTGCAGGCAATTTGTCTCCTGATTATTTGTCAAGAGCATGTTCCTCCACTGTTGTGAAGTGAGGTGGTAAAACGAGTATGCACAGGTGTTTTTTTAATGAAATAACAAAATGTGTATGAATGACGTCAGGTGTATCTTCACATTGTTTTACGTCAGTTCAACAGATCCCCAAAGACACAATAACAGCGTTTTTTATCGTGTTAATGTTCCTTTTTAATGTATTTTAGTGTGTTTTAAATGTCTGAATGCCTTTTTTAAGACATTGGTGCTTTGTGTGCAAGTGTTACAGCTGTTGTTTGTTAATTAGCCCAGTATTTAAGAAATTCTTTACCAGAAAAAGGAAAGACCACAAACAAGGAATAAGTATTTATTTAATTAGTAAAACAAGTCCCTGAAATTATGAATGTCACAACATTCTAACATGTTTGTTAGATTTATTTAAATTTAAAATAGAGTCAATAAAGATTTTACTAAAAACAATCCAAAGAATGTAAATTGTCTCAACAGGAAAAAGCCGCATTTCAAATTATTAAACAAATCAGGTTTCCTGTATGGACGAGATAACAACAGACGTATTGACATTGCACATTGCCAAAAGCTAAAGATAAAGGCTAGCATTAGCATTGGTCAATCTCAATTTGTCCTTCTATTTTGAGATGGTTGTCTTAGCATCCGGACACTGAAGACGGTTGTCTATGCAGAAATCCCCTTTCGTCCAAGAACAATTTCTCAATTTCAACATCACATGGCATTGTATCATGAACAAACGCTTGGATTTGTGGATTTTGTTGAATCATACACTTCCAAAATATAAGATGGTCATACAAATATTCATCACCAAGTGTGTTTTTAGAGATTAGCCTATCCATATCCGTATTATCATCCATACGTTTTCTCTTGTAAAAGCCCCCACAGAGTAACAGGACCCAGTCTGCAGTCCACAGTGCCTGTGGCTCCTCCTGGAGAAACCCAGGTTGTTCCCAGGCCAGACGACACATAAAATCCTCTGCCATGACGGAACAGCACGCGTCCAGGAGGCGTCCTAATCAGATGTCTGGAGCACCTCAACTCTCTCTTTTCATCATGCAGGCGTCACGTCTCTACTCTGAGCTCTCTTCAGATGTCTGAGCTCCTCACACTATCTCAGAGGCTTGGCCCAGCCACCCTGCTGAGGAAACTCATTTCGGCCAAAGTATTATCCCAAAACATATATTTCAAGAGTCTATTTCATTTGGGTTTTTTTTTAGTGCCAGACAAACTGTTAAGCTTCCTGTTCCATTTTACTAGTAGTCATACTGCACATGTCCTATTTTCTTTCATATTTACAGGAAGGACTATTAATATTATATGATATGACTCTGTGTTATTATAACATCAGTTTGTTCATAAGGACGCTGTTCGGTTTCTAAGCGTTGTTTCAAAACGACTGGCGTCCCCTTCTGCCGGCATCAGTTAGTTAATCCATGTCTTTTTTTTATGATCACAGACTCTGTTCATGTTTTCACTTCCGCACCTCTGTCATGTCACACGCTGGCAACAACTCCTGTTTTCTAGTGTTAATTAACTCTTTTGATCAGAGTTCATGTATCCAAGTCTCAACAGTAAACAATGCTGAATTCATATAAACCAGCCTCCTATCAAGCGGCACCACCTGCTTTTTCTGATTCATCATCATCTAAACACACAGACTATCTGTCACAAAACACAAATACGTGCACATGTGCAGAACCTCCCCCCTACCCCCATAGATGTTCACAAACATACATTTTGCCGCCTGTGCTCTTTATTGTATACAATTATACCCATGAGCACACACACATCTACTACATAGACACAGTACTTGGGATGGACGGTTTCTGTTATCGCAGCACTTTCCCAAACAGGCTCTGATTAAACAGCAGCTTAGAGCGCTTTAATTTCATGGAAGAGCAGACAGAGAGAGGGGGAGCGATGGAGAGAGACAGAGAGGAAAAGACGGTGAGAGAAAAGGGGGGACAGACAAAAACACCAGACAGGAGGCTGAGGACTGACGGGAGGGAATAGAACACACAGCGGTCGGAGGGCGGATTGGAGGAACGGATGGAAGATGAGAGAGAACGACGGAGACACAGCGAAGAAGTGGGAGATTAATTAAGCAGAGGAAGGCAGAGATGATAGACAGGATATGGGGGAGAGAAAGAGGACATGGAGGAGTGTAAGGGCACAGGAGGAATTAGATAAGAACCAAAAGGCAGAGAGGGATATTTAAAGAGAGATCAGAAGGCATGTCCAGAATTTAAAAAACCTTGAACAGGAGGTGAGTAGAGGTTGGAGAAGACACCCTGCTGGCAGGTGGTGGGCTTCAATATTTCAGGCATATAAATAATGTAGACTCCAGCTAAAGTCGGTGAATACCGTGTGTTTGTAATTCGTCTTATGTTCCGCCACACATGCTTTCTCCCCTTATCTGTCTCTACATGCACATATGCAACCGGTTAGCGGTTGAACGGAAAGGGGAGAGAGATTATTAGGGACATCAACCACGAGGGTGTGACCGGGGGCCCAAACTGTCACACTGTGTTCTAAGCCAACAACACAAGTGGGTGAAAGTGGCGAATAGAAAGGAGAAACCACCAGCCTGGAGCACATTTCACGATGTGTGACACATTTCCACGCAAATGATTCACATTCAGTGAGTCAAAGCTTTCAGAGAATTTCTGAGGGTGCACACACATACAGTATATCGATTTTTTTTAATACAGGGCGTTATGATGTATGTTGAAGAGCACTCGGTGCCATAAAGAAGAGCTGTGCATGGTAGCAGAATAGTAATATGGGAATATTAATGCCACATTGTCCAACCTGAAGTGCCAATATGAAGCCCAGAACATGACGAGACCGTCTGAGAGCTGACAGGGTCCTGAGAACGTTTTTGTGACCTGACGAGAGCCATCGCACGGTTCATGGTTCTATCTGGTAACCGCACAAATGTCAAAGCTGCTGTGGTGGTGTGAGAGGCTGTGAACGTTGGGTGAAAGGGGGGGGGGGGCGGTTAAAAACCCAGCTGAGAAGTAGAACTGATGTAGGTAAATTGGTGTGGAGCTCGTTAGTTTGTGTAGATTTTACCAGTCCTGAAAGATGAGATGAGCAATTAAAGAAAGCAAGAACACACACACACACACACACAGACACACACAGACATGACCGTTTTTCATGAATAAACAGGGCATTTGTATTTTTTCCCCTTCTCCTTCTGTTGACAGCCTCAGACTTCCCCTATAAATGGACTAAATAAACAGAAGTCCCCGACATCTGCTGGTGAAATGATGATCTGTAGAACTTCAGGAACTTCTTTTCTTCATCTCCTTGAAGTTTCATTGGTATCTCTTCCTCTCTCTGTATTCCTGTTGCCTTCTGTTTTTCTCTCTTTCCTCCTCCATTCTCTGATGTATAATATCGCTCCATTTCATTTGAGTCCACTCACCTGTCCAACTAACTGGACACAGTAGAGCAGATTAAGTGGTGAAGATAAATGTTTGGACTAGCGAGGTCGTCAGTATTTACAACCTCTGCGTGTGTGTGTGTGTGTGTGTGTGTGTGTGTGTGTGCTGATCAGTAGCAGCGCCCGGTGTCAGAGAGAATTCACTGACCTACAACTTCTCAGTCTTACGAGGGTTTTAAACTGCTGCTTAGCATTCGGGCCGCTCGCATCTTTCACCAGCTCGGAGTCAAACGCTCCTACTGCAACAAACCTGATCCACTTCAACACACTCCTGATACACACAGGCGGCAGAAAACACTGCATAAACAGAATTTAAAAAGGCAACATTCTCTCCCACAAACACACACACACACTTTTCCCGTGTATCTCAGTGTTGAGTTCCTGTTCTTTAAACA
The DNA here is from genome assembly GCA_901007665.1 of Aeoliscus strigatus. Taxonomy (NCBI): domain Eukaryota; kingdom Metazoa; phylum Chordata; class Actinopteri; order Syngnathiformes; family Centriscidae; genus Aeoliscus; species Aeoliscus strigatus. The sequence goes on along the minus strand of CAAKHB010005806.1, from coordinate 35,945 downwards.
CTTCTGCTGTAATTTACTGGACGAGACCCGGTGCACAATTGGACACCCACACACTTTGCCTCTCCCATGGGCCCAATAAAACCGACACACAAGCCTTGTTTTGAAAGATCGCTGTTCATTATGTTGTAGTTTCTGTGCATAACACGCTAGAACGGGCTGACTGGCTGGTAACATTTTAAAAAGGATACACTCTTATCTTTCCCTCCCCCTCTTCCCTCCTCTGAATACAGTATATAATAAACAGTCATTTCCATGAGTGAAAAAAAAAGATGTGTTTTAGTCTCAATAGCCATCTTCCCTCAGCAGAACATCTGTTTGATGTGAATAAACTGCGGCGGATGCCGATGGTATCATAATGGGTCAGTGTGATTTCAGCAAACTGTGGACATTAGAAAGTACTCATCAGAAAAACACTGATGGTGAAATTGTTGACATATTTTTAAAGAGGATGTTTATTCATGAATCCACCCAATCCACCCTCGGCAGCACGACGACTGTGACTCTCCTTCACGCTGCTCCCACACTCGATGCACTTCAGACCAAAAATATTCTGGACTTCAGGTGATCAGAGTGCAGAATTACAGGATCTCGACATGCTGGTGTGTGCCTGAAACGTTCCACGCACACAAATGTGACACAAACGTGGAGGTTGAATTATGACACAGGACCCCGCAGTGCATCTTGAATATCTACGTATCTGAGTCATAACACCTGCTCCGAGTCAGAGGGCTGGTAATCACACTAGGATGAGTGGAGCAGTGGTGAAAAGTGAAGGGATGAAACGCTCTGTGTGAAGTGTCAAACGTTCACACCCAGTCGGGCTATTATGATCGCTCCCTTGAGACATGCGCGGGAGGTAAATGTGTGTGGGAGCGCCAGTTATTTAGCTTCATGACAATAAATCTTATTTGCAGTGAATGCTAAAATTAACCAGGCAATACCAAGAAGAGAACTAAATTACATGACAAATGTAAATTTGATTTATGGTAATTATGCTGCAGTCAGGCAGCCTGGGCTGCAACGTGCATGCAGACTCAGACTAAATCACCTGCCACCAAACTCATACATACAAATGAAGCTTAAAAATAGAGTATATGAAGCGAGATGTATGCGCCGCTCAAACAGATGAGACGAGATTACAAGGCTGGGTGATTTGGGCCAATTAATGGACATATATCCTCCTCACACAGAATCCTACGTATAGACAATAACCATAAGCTCAATTATGAGTTAAACTCAACATTAAATGAAATGTAACTATAGCGGGG
>CAAKHB010005806.1:0-16012 GCA_901007665.1 Aeoliscus strigatus | reverse complement strand
GTATTATCTTGTATGTGTTCTTTGTATTAAGTTATCTTTCACCTGTAAATATTGCATGTTTCTAACTTATTTCGACTACTCTAATGCCATAAAGTTCCCCGCTGTGAGACATCTTATCTCATCTCATTTGATCTTTGCTCTCTCACCCATAGCGTTTTGCTTCTTTTCAGCCGATAGCAGCTGCAGCAGAAGTTACTAGAAGAATGAATAATTAGTTTTCAAAAATACAACATTGCAGCAGATTTTCATGACGAAGAGCTGCTCACTCTCCACTCTCTCTGAAATGACGACGCGTGCACTGACCGCAGACCCCGCTGTGCAGCAAAACAGCCAGTCCCCATCACAACTATCAGCACAGCTTAGTTTTTGCTCTGTGTGATTACAGGGAAAGTAATTGATCTTGCATCACCATCTATCTCAATTAATACCCTGACTGAGAACATCTAAATTGGATGCCACGCATTTCTGTTAGAGGCCACTTGGCTTTCAAAGAGTTCCGAGATGACATGTGACAGTCTCAGGTCAAAGATCAGCCCACAAATAATGATGTCCCATTACATTTCATACATTTCACACAACTTTTCGCTGAGAATTAAAGGCTCAGTGGTGTGTCATTTGCTGTCTCTTCCACTGACACAGACCTCAATGGTGATGGATGGACGAAATGTTTGAGAAGGAGAACTAGAGCAGCATCCTTGAAAACCTTGTTGTGACCCATCGGCTGCTATCAGTGGAGGGTTTTTGCGTGACCTACCAGTAATTTCCGGAGTCTGTTGTGTGTGATGATATTAAGTCACAAACACACATGTCCTAAAAGGATCCGCCTCTCTTTCCCTTGTGGGTGTGTGTCAATCCCAGTTTCCGACCAATTACACACACACTCTCTCTCTCTCTCTCTCTCTCTCTCTCTGGTGGCCCATGAGCCTGAAGGTTTGGAGGTCTGGATAACCAGGCATGTCTAATTGTACACAGCCCACTCGTACTTTGGGGTGGGCAACTTCAAAAGAACAGCAGCAGCACCCCAGAGGTATGCAAACCCACATACACACTGGCGCTGGCTGTTTTTTTTCCTCCATGAAGACACACACACACACACACTGCACTCCTTTACTTGTGCTCCATTTCTCTCATGCACGCTTGCAATCCGCCTGAAAATTTTCAATTAACCAGCGCTTTTAATGTTTTGGCATTGTCTCCCCCTTTTCCCCTTGTCTTGTTTTGCCTTTGTTTTCCCATTTGTTGTGCTTATTTATATGTAGTATATTCTTGTTTCCCCTTTTATCAGGATCTCTCCTCTGAGCCAAGTTAGTCTCAGAGCGCTGCCTCTGCTGAATCATTATCAAACGGCCCAGTGGCTCTTCAGAGGGACTCCAGCCAAGTGATGCAATCGAGATACAACTAAGCGTCCTTTTTGTTACCCAGGATGAGCTGAAGTGGGGAGTCTCAGGAGAGCGGACCTAAAGCTCAGACTTAATGCCAGTCGTCAAAAGGATTGCCGTGGCGGACTGTAAAGTGGATGACTCAGGATTCAGCGTGTGTCTGTGGCCCAGACACACCCAAGCATTTCTATGCTGTTGCATAAGCCATTTTTGTTGTGACACCAAAGAAGAACGCCGACTCTCATCCCGGGGTGTGAAGGTGAAAGTGTGTGTGTTCCTGAAGATATTCTCCTTTTTTCTCTCTCTTTTCAAGGTTAGATGGTGATTTTTATTTCAGCTTGTTATTTTGTCCAACTAGCTAGAACTGTCTTAACCCTAATGACAATATAAGGACATCAGGACTCGTGTTGTATTTCCATTGATTTAAAACAAACCATGTGATAGCATGTAGAAACAGGATTCTATTGGTCGGATGGAACTGATTAATCACATAGGAACATTGAAGAGAGACAGCAAAAGAGATTCCTTCTCTGTCTGACGTGTCATAGCAGGAATGGACCCCATCGACTCCATACCTGTCCCATTGTGTGATTCTCTGCTCCTTTTCCTACCTTTTCTAACCCAGGCCGGCTTGTGTGCCTGATGTGTCACCGTGTAACAGCAACCATGTTTTCCTCTGACCAGCTCGTCCCAGAGGACGGTGTCTGCCGAACCGGAGTCCGTCAACAACAAACACTGTCTCTCAAACAGAGAAATCCGGGCTGAGGTGAAAAATAGAGCATTTACCTGAGAAAACACACAGTGCATGGTCATGCATGAAACACGTGAAGAATATATTCTACCCTCCATCCCCTCTCATCTTCCCAGTTTCTGTTCTGTGTCCCATCACCTGTCCTCCAATGTCCCCGATGGTGAGAACAGCCTGATCGGGGTTGGAGGGATCCACCCAGTAGTCGAGACACCAGGGAGCAAACTTCAAATCCTAGAGAGAGTTAGTCACAGCTTATACCACATGTATGTGTGGAGCATTTTATGAACAGGAACACCTGATGAGAGAAACGAATTAGGAAAAAAAAACATATTTCTATATATTATATATGTTGCAGGTGCTCTCACCTGGAGTTTATACTTGCAGCTGAAATCCAAGACAGGCAGGATGTCATAAAAACACACCTCCTTACTTGAGAATGACACAGCCAACTAAGAACAAGAGAAATGGAAAGAAATAGAGAGACACAAGCATAATACATCAATGAATCACCATAATAATTCATTGCTGGTAATTGGTGTTTCACTGGAATATCTCCAGTTATAGAACAACATCATGTCTGTCAGCCACTAATCTGAAAACCAAAGAAGGACACATTGATCAGTCCACGATGGTCTCATCAGTGAAAAATGAAGGATTATTCTATGAATATTATTCAGCAGCGTCTTCCATTTGCAATGGCATTAGTGAGAAGCATGAATCAAGTATTAATTGATTCAATGTTTGCCTCATGTTTGGTTCTGTGGTAAAACATTGGACGAAACACACACACAAATACACACAACACGGAAAAGCTTGAAACAGAAGCCACTAATGGGTCAATGCTACTTGCATGAACAACACAGTGATGGATGTCCTTGGACTGACCTTGTGCACGTTGTGCAGCAGCACCATGTCGGTGACCCACAGGTCTTTGGGTCGGACCGTGCTGCTCTGCAGGCGGTGTGTGTGCAGAAGGGACATGTCCTCTCCGGCCCGCACCCCGACGGTTCCTCCTTTACTCACAGTCAGGTACTGAGTGGAACTCTTCAGGTACAACACCTGAGGATACCACAGGACACTGAAATTCAATGTGACAGGTGACAGGTGGCAGTTTGGAAGACATGATGGATGAGTTATGTCCCTTTTCCACTTCAGCTCCCCAATCCTAGCACTACTTGACTTTTTTTTAACGTTTCCAGTTGGGATAGTACCTGGTACCTGCTCTGATGAGGTTCCAAGCGAGTTGAGCTGATACTAAATAGTGGTTGCTCACAGAGAGAGGGACATTCCAAGCAGTAGCATCCAATACGGCAACAGCGATACAGTTCTTTATTCCTTGTCTTATGCTGATTTATCATGGCTCAGTGAATTACAGGTGTTTGTGTGTGTTGGCTGGTGAGAACATTCAGAAAGTGCTGGGATGGAGCGAATCAGGACTTTGGAGCCAAGCAGCAAGTTGGCCATGTCCTCCATTATTTACATGTTTGTGTCGGGTATAAAACACTGCCACAGCAGCTTTGTGCAGTCGTTGCTGTGACGACCCCACTCATGTCTGGGAGGGAGCTACTGAATTGTAATGGAAAGTAGAATCAAGGCGAGTAGAGCTGGAACCGCATAATGTAAAAGTGTCGTAAGTCAGTCGACAGCAACGGTTGTTGGACACAACACAGGACATGTTATTATGTAGGTGTGTCGACCTACAGCACATAGCAAAAAACAAGAAAATCAACTGGGCCAATAAAAGAAAGCTTCATCATTTTCATAACACAATTAATTACAGAATAATTACATCATTATTTGCATAATACAATTAATTACAATTAACTAATGACTTCAATGAGTTCCCAGATTTCATTTTGGCCACTTGGGGGTGCCAGTTGTAATAAACTCGGCGGTTGCACATGCTCGACATGTTTGCAGACATTTGTCTCTTTATGCAGACACGCCCACCGTTCTCTGGATGAAATACTGAGCAGTGCAGCCGTGTTCATTGCTCAGTCATACCACACCTTAGCAAAGACAAATGAACTCTTCCCCCTTCAACTGGTTCAAGTAATTGCAGACTGCCGCTCTTTGCAGAACCCAATGAGGTCAGAACCTCTCAGCCATTTGGGAAACAACTGACACAACAGTCTGACATTCACAGGATTGAAAGATTAAAGTGGTGAGCCATCACTTTATCCACAGCAGTAGGCACTTTATACCAGACACTTCATTTGCATACTAATTGATAGATGCTAAACTTAAAGGCGTCCGGAGCCATTTATCTCGAAAGAGGTGTGCCGTTTTTGATGAGCCAGACTCTAATACTTCTGCACGTCTTTAATACTGTGGGTTTCCTTCTGGTCAGCAGAGTGCTGGATTGTCCAGGCTGTCAATGTCATGAGACAAATGAAATACATCACATTTAAAATGGGGTGCATGTTCGGCTTCTCATTGAAGTGGCCTCTGTCCCTTCCAGTAGGCCTGGAGCCACTTACCTTCTGTACCGGGTCCCGATGTGAGCAAGTGAGAGTGCGAGGTGGCTTCCAGCCGGGAACACTGCTGATTCTGCTGCTCTTCATTTTCTCAGCGAGCTCCAGAAGGAGAAAGGAGCTCAACCCTCCCCAGTCTACACGTCCTTCCTCCTTCACGGCGTCACTGTCCAGAAGAAGGCCTCGGTGTTGCTGAGAGACGACCACACTGTCAAACAGGAGGCCGTATTCTTCTCTGGAGCCACGGCTGACCGATGAACAAGCCAGATTGATGAATTCAGTTCTGGACAAGGAGCGAGACACCCCGAAGGTGTCCTGTGTCGAGACCAGCACATCGATGATCAGTCTCTCACACATCCAGTAGGATGACATCTTAAGGTGTCTGAATTCTCTTCACACAGTTGGAATTGTACAACCCAGTTGCCCCAATGCTTTTGCTTAAATTAATGATTTGTAATGGATATATTAACCATCTACATTCATTCATTCATCATAATAGACACGTCTCGTGTTCTCTTGCCATGTAAGATAAGGTTTGTTTTGAATCGTACATCTCCTGTTAGGTCAGTGGCTCGAGAATTTCACGTGGACATTTGCCATCAACAATACTAAATGAGTGACTCATGATGAATAAAGGTCCGTCCAGGCTGGCATTTTACCGACACGGCTGTGACAACAAAAACAGAGTGATGACCGATCCAGAGTTGAACAGGACACCAGGATCTGTACCAGACCACCTCGACTCGCAAAATGATTGTGTGAATCACAAACACACCTATGACAGTGTCCCGTTCCAAAAACTAGAGATGATTAAAAGATGATTAAAAACAAATATTTATCCTGTCTCACATGGTAAGAAAATGTGTGGTATTGTAAAACTTCATTTGGGGCTACAACCATTCTTTTCACATCAAATATGTAAAAGTCACAAAGCATCACGACCACCAATGGAAGTGCACAAATTCAGTTTTTTTACTTTGTATAAACGTATTTAATTGTAGGTTGGAAGTAAATGAAATGTAGTGTGATATTTAAACCAACACTCACCAGGAAAATGCTCTGCAACTTTTTATAGTCTTCTGAGTTCAACCTGCTCTCAAGCTGTGCCACCTCCATCCTCGTTCCCATGGTTACAACTCAGACCTGTCAATCAGTCAACAGCACACTGAGCGTGCGTGTGCATGTTTGCGCTGGAGACTCGCAGTCAAATAATTGATTCCCTGAATAGTTGTTACATGATGAAAAAGCGATATGTTCTCAGCTCAAGTAATCCCCATCCACATCTGTCTCACAGCGGGCCGTCATGTCACCATAATCACTCTGGGAGTCAAAAGAGCGGCAGAGGTCCTTTGTTGACTCTTTTTCACTCTATCCAAACATGTTTGTGCTGAATAGTCGGTAAAGGTCTTTCATTTTCGGCAGAAACTCCTACCAGCTCAGAAGCTGTGTGAATGTCTCCCAAAATTAGGTCTCAAAGAGTGTCAGGCACGCTGCCAAAGCTTGTCAAGTTGCTGAAATGTCACAAAATGTGACATAAACTAATGAAGCCAAGTAGATGAGCAACATGAATTATAGAGTGATAAAAGGTGGGCTTTGTTAAATCAGCCTGTGGAATGACTGAAAGCACGGGGGAAATGTCCCTTAAACATTCTATTAAAGGCTACCAGGGGCAGTGAAGGACAGGCAAACGTCCTCTGTTGTATTCATGGGCTGACATAAATGTTTACGAGACCAATTCAGAGGAAATCGCATCAAATGGAGTTGGGATGTAGATGACAGGCTCTGTAATGAAGCTAAACCGCAGAGAAGCCACTAGGCTGAATCTTCCATCTGTCAGTGCTGACTGACAGCAGCATCGTGCTGTTTTTTTTTCTTTATGTCACTGACAACGAGTGGAAGACTGCAACAAATATTCTTCATAAAAAGAGGAATCATCCTTGTGATTTCTGTTCTTTTTTCATTTCTAGTTTCCTGGAATCAACTAGAACCTCTCTTCGTTTGTGGTCAACAGCTTCCATGCAGGTCACAGGTCACAGGTCAGTGATCTTCACACACATATTTCTAAAGGTAAAAACATTCCATGACCAGTTAACAGCTGTCGGAAAACAATACTCACCCCAAAAGTGTCGTCTCGCCTCCTCCTCGACGTTCAGTCAACTCCCTTAAAACTGTCACCGCTTGATTCCCGTCTCAGCTGTAACTGAGTAACGGCAGCTCGAGGCTTAACATCACTGTCAGGTTAGCTGTAACGTGTCAAGACTGACACACACGCACACACACACTTCAGTCAAACTGGTTTTAATCATTAAGTTCCTATAGAAGAGCTGGACATTCAGTTAATGACAAAATCAGACTCACCAAGAAAACCAATTCCATCCTGTCAGCACACAATAGATGTTCACAACAAAATGCCCTCCCCTTCTTTGGAGCTGCTGAAATGCATCATTTTCAAACGTATGACATTTCAAACAAATCTTTCGCCCTGGAGATTTGTCTGATTCCAGCGGTCCAAGCTGTGAGTCCAGGGTTTTCTTCTCCCCCTAAAGTGTCCAAGAAGCAGTCAGCACCAACAGCCCTGACTTCAGCACACATGCCCATTGAGAGTTAAATAAAAACTGCCCTTAGACGTGGTCGGGGCCACACACACACACACCCACACAGTTCTTTTCTTTTATTAGGCTTCACCCTCAGTGTTAAGTTTCCTGGCAACCAAGTCGTCAAAAAGAATTGTGTTTGTGGCTCCTCGCTCTGCCATCTGTATAGAACACAAAGCGTGAGCTTGCTCTATTCACAGATCAGGCGCTGGAGAGAAAACAATCTGTGAGATGTAAAATTAACCCTAACACACACATACACACACACACACACACCATAGTAACATGTCACAGTATTCTACTGCAGCATGCTGCGTTCATAAAAGAAGTTTAATTGTACAAAGAGCTGTAAACAACCTGGGAAAACACACACACACACACACACACACCAGAGTTTTATGAGCAAAGGCCTCTGAAAGGAGTTGGGGCATGTAGCTGTACACACAACAACAGCGGAAAGTCAAAGTCTGTCAGCGTCGGATGTAACAAATACATTGTGTCAATACAAGAGTTGCACAGCCGTTACAGATGTGATCGCCTCTCTCCCTCCAAAGTGAGTCGGTGACCACAGCAATCCCCGGGTGCCACTTAATGGCCTGGGAGAACTTGAATTAGCTTATTACAGCGGTTGTCAACGGTGACAGGATCAGAAAATTAGGTCTCAGCAATTTCAATAATAAAGCTTTAAAAAATTAACACTATCACAATTGGATTACAGCGGTGCATGCAGGAGCCAGCACCGAGCCCAAAATAGCCCGGCACAAATCCACCATGGAAAATCCACTATTATACAGAGAGAAGAATGAAGTTGCTGGAACGGGAAAAATTGGTGCGGATCATAGTACTGGAGTGGGGTGTGGTGGTGGTGGGGGGGGCGCAGTTGAAGGAAGAGAATAGAAGTGGAGAGTGAGTGGAAATGAAGTGCTTTCATAGTGAGACTCACTTCAGAGATTCTTTCTCAAAGTCTTGAGTTGAGGAGTTCTATTATTGTTTTTCTGGTGTGGCTGTCGTGGCAACATGGTAATTAATGTTTGGGTGAGAGGACAGAGAGCGACGTAATTATGAAGCAACGCAACACCGAGATATGAGGAGCTCATACATTCTGTTTCATTTAGTTGGGGAATGTGGCTACTGCAGTAAAATGACTAAACAGGATGAGGATGACAGGATGTGCTGATGAGTCTGGAAGTGTAACATGCTGCTTTCTGTACGTATGAATCAAGGAATTCAGAATCTTATTGGTTCAGTTTACATACACATTTGATAAGGCGATGAATGATACAGCATCAGACGAGGTCGCAAGCAGGGAAACACACACCAAACACACACACTATGTCCAAGAGTTATTAAAGACAGACGACAATCTCCATTTTAAAAGTCTCTCTTTCCTTGTGTGCAGACCCCACGGTAGAGTTCGAGCACGAATTGACAGCATTCATTATTAACCGGCAAAAACATTGAAAATGGTGTTCAACAAGTTTGTAAAGTGACAAGATTTGAACAGGTGAATAAGTAACACCGTGGAATCGGACCGACACTATTGCAACATTAAAGACCGGTCTGTGGTGGTCAGACATGACGATGAAGATGCTACAGAGCAGAGGGGGGGGTTTCAATGGGGAGATCTAACCATTCATGGAGGACTATTCCACAAAGGACTTCACTTCAAACACTCCATCACCAGTAGTGAAGAAGAATGGAGCACGGATCTCACAGTGGAATTCGAGTACAACAGTAAAGACACTCTGACTCCTGAGCTGTGGAGTGTGTTTAAACCCGACAGGGTGGAAAACACACAAGGTCGTCCAGCGATCAGAAGGTTTTAGGTTTGAATCCCGACTCTCCCATAGTCCGCGTTGTCCAAAATGGTTTAAAAAGCAGGTCAGGGAGGTTGGAGATGGACCGGAGAACAACGTGTGTCATGTTCATGGATCCCCAGGGGAGTGCGACGGGAGCAGCCCGTATGTTCATTGTGTGACACCCAGGAACGTTCCATCTCCTTCCTGTTTCAGTTGTGTGTCAAAGGAGAGAAACTGGTTCAAAGCTGACAAAGCTCATCTGGCTGCCGCTTCATTACATTGTACTTAGTCAGACGTTTGCAACCACAAAACTTTTAAGGACTCATCTCATTTTCTGAATATTTTTTTAAGACCTGAACAGAAATGAACCGAGCAGCAAGTATATGAAGCAATGAAGAATTATCGACTTCAGAATCTGATAAAAGACCAACATAAAAGAGCTAAAAATCCCTAGCAATTACTGTCAACCTGATTTGCTTTGAACCTCAAACTACCTGATCTCATATCTACCCCAACGAATTATAAGTTATACAGCTCAAATAATAAAAATGTCTTTAGACATTACAAAACCTCGTTTCACCAGTCCTTTAATCAAAATGTGTGTGCGTGTCTGCGGATGTGTGTCCTCTCCGGCTCCTACGTCTCAGCCGTGACGGCCAGAAGGATCGTGTTGGTTCGGCGCGTGAGCTGGTTGGCGCTGACAAACACGTTTGTCTCTCTGGAAACAAGCGTGACTGACACACACAGGGACACACATGTCTGTCATATGGGGAAGAAACCATGGCGACGATGTGTGGATTGATCCGAGGAACACTTTGATCTGTGTGCAATGGAGAATGTGCTTTAGAGGAGACAAGCCAGCATGAATTCACCGGAAATGGGTCAAAGGAATTATTCAGCAATGGTGGATTTGATAGAAGCAGGCCTGTGATCATACGACAACCATTTACATGGTGGAGTGTGTGTGTGTGTGTGTGTGTGTGTGTGTGTGTGTAGAACTAGTACATGTGCTCATGTTTTGATAATGTGCCAAAAAGAAAAGAGTGAACACAGAAGAGAAAAGGATGGGGGGGGGGGGCACCAAACAGGATGAAACAGAGGCGGAGTCATACTTTCCATCTTTGAAGAAGGTTTTGAGAGTGTCGCTGAAGCTCTTGGAGGACTTGACAAACTCCTCCTTCTGTTGCTGCAGCTCCTGACCAACAAACAGCCCTTTCAGCTCCACTCGTCTCGAATGGTACGGTGTTGGTGTTATTTCAGCGTTACTCACCCGTCTGTTGTGGTACTGGTACTTCCTGGAGACCACATTAACAGCGTCGAGCAACTCCTTCATGGCTCTGGCGATGTCTCTGGTTGGCACGCACAAATAACGGCATGTTTCAAAATCTGTCTGTTCTCGTGCCAGGACAGCAGTTCTTTGATCCTGCTCATTGTCTCCCATTCTTGCCGTTTTCCCTCACAAACACGCTTCCACCTTAAGCTCCAGTGGAAATCTGCCACTTTATAACTTTAGATTTTTAGCTTTCCCTTTGAATTGATCTCACTTCTAAGCCCTCCGCTGGGTAAGTAACTTAAGCAGAGTATTGAATTTCATCACAATGAACAATGGTAACGTGGGCCAAGAGAGTGTCGACTTCAGCCACGACTGTTAAAGAACAAACCATCTATAACACAACAACAGTGGTCAGCTCTGTCGCCTCAGAGCGACAAGGTCCCTGGTTCCTTTCCTGTGGAGTTTTCATTCTCTCCCTGTGTCTGTGTGGGTTCTCTCCTGGTACTCCAGCCCCCCCCCCCCAACATCATGCTGAGGTTAACTGGTCTCTGTAAATCCCCTGTAGGTGTGAATGTGAGTGTGAATGGTTGTCTGTCCTTCAGCGGGATCAGATCCAGAACAACCTTGACCCGTAACCGGAGCAACGGGAGAAGATGAATGAATGAACATTTGTGTTGCATGTTGCCTCCATCCGCATCAACTGCTCTCAACCAGCAACAATTCACAGACAACTGATCCTCAACGGTGTCTGCGGGCTGCCGTGTGAGAGTGTGTGTGTGTGTGTGTGTGTAGATAAACTCTCAATGACCGTGTCAATCACGTGCTCAGCCTGAAACCAAAAAAAATCATGGTGAAGAAAGTTGCTATTTCTATGAAAGGAAGCAAGCAGTGGTCAGCATGTGAACGTATCACAGCTTTAGTTCATGTCACAGACAACGTCAGTTGACTATGTATCATCTTCTTGGATGTCAGAAGTGCTATAAATGTAACTTTAACCTAGTACACATGCTGCCGAAATGCTAAAATGCTGCATATACAGTATACACATATACATATATCTATATATATATATACATGTATGCTTATCGCTGATACTTGCACACACTCACAAACCCATGCACACACTCACTTGATGGTCTGAAAGAAGCCAACTTTGTCATGAATCTCAAACGGTATGGTGCTGAGGATATGTATCAGTGTCCTGGCCCTCTCATTTAGCTCCTGGAACTCTGGCTCTTGACTGTCAATCATGTACTCAGTAAACACAAGCAGGGCGGTGGTGGTGGGGGGTGTTGACGGCAGGCTCTGACTCCTCAGTGACGGTCGCATCAACATGCAAATAGCCACTGGGACGACTGAAATGAGGCAGTGAATGATGGCGGCACATGTGAAATACATGTCTGCAGTGTGCAGGACGGACCGAGCAGACGCGGCTTAGACGCCCACGGGTGACGGTGGTTATGTCTGTTCAGTGAAGGCGTGTGCCACGCGGGAGGCAAATTTAGAATTAATCTGGTGTGTGCACGTGTGTGTGCGTGAGTGCACCAGCGTACCATCAATTACTGCACATTGCAAAAGGTTTTGTGCACAGCACCGATAGTTGATTCGTGGGGAAACACCTCCCCCTAGTGGAGAGTTGGACTAATGTAATTGGTTTTGACACAGTTCTTCAGACCAGAAAGAAGTCAAGTAAAATAGAAAACAGTTCCTTATTTTTGAAATGTATGCATCCATGAAAAAGGTGACTGTTGTTAATGACCTTGTACTGTACATCATCCTACCTTTATCGTCAGCTGTGGCCATGTGAAGTAAAGACTCGTGATAGTTGATTTTTACATTCTTCTTTTGCAGTATTCTCATAAGAAAGTGCTGAGTCATCCCAGGGTTCTCCTCTTCTGCCTGAGGGACACACACACACACACACACACACACACACACACACACACACAATGATGCACTGATGGTATTTCCAATCAGAAAAATTGAACAAGAGGGTTCATTTCAAGAAACGTGAGCAGTCGAACAAAGAAGAGTTTTTACCTCTACAAAGGCAGCTCTCAGGGTCCCAGCAGCTGATTGGCTGACTTTCTCCAACTGCAAAATGCAAAAACACACATGTGGCTGAACTCTCCTCTTCAGCCCTAAAATACAAAACACGTGGCAGACATCGTGCAGTGTCAAAGGGGCCACAGGTATCTCATCACCACTCATTGATCTGCCGGCCAAATGAGCAGTTTCTTACATGTGTTCATTTAAGTTTGCCTCAATAATCGATTTCCACTCGAGTGTCTCTGACAAATCATAGAAAAAACACAAAAGAGGAACGGTGCCAGCAATAAGAGATGAGATGTGCCGTCACACCTTTGGGCTGCACATGGGGAAATTGCATTGGAAAAATTAGACAGAGGGTAAGAGGGTGTTAACGCTTCCACACACAGAACAAAGAAATACTCCTGTTTGTTGGAATTTTGATATGACATGGCTCGTTATATTCGTGGGAAATGGAACTTTGGTGTTTCTTTCTTGTCTGTTGTTCATTTAACCACAGGGAGAAACACCAGCCCCTCCACAAATAGCGCCAGTGGTTGAAAAGTCTTTGTCCGGTACTATTCAGTGGTACTATTTGTTGTTGGTCTTGGGTCATAGTCTTTGTTACATGAGTTTGACACTTGTCAACTTACACTGGCTGCATGTTGCATCGTCTTGTTTTAAACTACTTTTGAAGCATCGCACCACCCAGACTGTTCAAATACTGATTAAATCGATTGTCATAACGCTTTATTCTTCAAATTTGAGCTCTGTAAGCAATCCACTCATAAAACAACAACAAACATGGTTCTTCTCTGCATGTATTTGACTAATCGACATGTTTGGATGGGAAACACTGCATTCTCATGCAGCATTTAGTAAGATAAACAAATAAATCAGTCAGGATGATTAATCGCGACATTCTGCATTTTGACATCAACAAACATCAGACCACATCCACACACAGGAAGTCGATGAAAAAATAAATAAATGTCTGTGGAAGAGCCTTTCCAGCATGGCTGCTGCTGTCACTGGATATATTAGCTGTGACCAGACACTATGTGAGCTGCGGCTGCACCTGACAGTGGCGCTGTCGCTCCCTGAGGCCAGTTTTTCCTCAGTCATGTCTGCAAGTTAATTCCATTTACATTTACACACCTTTGACACACACTGCATGTCATGTTGTTAACTTCAGGTGTTCGTTCACATCTGTCAGTCTGATATTACCACTGACTGATTGATAAACCCATATGATTCAACCACTAGCCTTGTTCGCTCAGTTTTTGTCTTGTTTGTTTGTTTGTTTTTACTAGTTTATATGGAATTTCTCACCTGGTTAAAGACAGGGTGCATCACCGCGTGGAGAGCAACTACCGAGTCGGTGACAGAGTCATTCCTCGTGTCTTCTGTGGTAATCCTCGACCAATCGATGGCCCTTTGTGTGTGTGCTTGTCTGCTGCTGCCTACTTCCTGACGATCAGTCACTCACAGAGACTGACAAGGTGACGGAGAACTGATGAAGATGAAAGTAAGGCAGGTGAACAAGCAGGTGGAGACAGAAAACTGTTTGAGGTCTTCAAAGTACCACTGAGTAGACACGTGATGAATCTGTCATGATTCCTACCTGAATAAGAAACGCTAACATTACTTCAATACAAGCAGTGTAGTCATTATGTGTTAATCAGCAGTATTAAATACATCACTATAATATTCCCTTTCCCTTTCCCTCACACACCTGTCTGCGACTAAAACAATGCAGTGGGTTTCTTTACATTCCATTCAGTGCTTGACAAGATCAAGTAGGTGATCAGTGATCAGCTAACTGGACACACATGGACTCAAGAGCAGATACACAACTCAAAGGTTTGAGTGTGTCCTTTCAATTGATGCTTGCACTGATTCCCGACCCCTAATTTCTCCAGCCTGGAGACGGAACCTTGAGTTCATTAGAAGATTCCTTGCACAACATAACAGTTCCATCTGGGTCCAGTGTGGAAGTGCTTTCTTGCATTATTTAGGATAAGTAGATGACATGGTCAGTCGACCATTTGAAAACAGCTGAGAAACACAGAGAAGCAAACACAGGAAAAAAGTCCCTTGTCCCACAAACACAATCTCACCCAAAACACACACACACACGTGTGACAGCAGTGGATGATCATTTATGTTGGAAACACTGGCAAGAAAAAAAAATCCCAAGCGAGCTTGAGGCCAAATGTATTCTACGACATTAATTTCAGTCAGCGCAGGCAGGGCGTTATTACTTTTGGGACAGTGTCATCGTTGCATTTCATAATGGTACAGAGCAAAAATAAATATAGACCACAGTGTTTCCTAGCAACCCACTTTAAATAGTCCTTATGGGTGTAAGTCGTCACATTTATATCCAGTTGAAACATGGATTTTTCTTGGCTGGAATCTAACCTGAGTGCTCAAACTTGGAATCAAATTAACTACTACAACTAATAGAAAAGACTTAAACTAGGAATTGGGCTCAAGACGAAGAGGAAACAGTCAGTTCATGATTTTCATGTTGATTTTGTGTCGAACCAGACTGTTGGATTAGAGGGAACAAAACCAAATAGACAAAATAGACAAAACAAAACAAAACTAGAAAATCCCTCTTCGAGAAATTTTGAGGTGGGTCTGCCCGTTGCCGTCCGCGTGCCGCCCGTCGCCCCGTCGTCGACCCGAAATTGCAGAGCTGAAGCACCTTCGTCCATGAGAAAATATACAGCTGTAGCACAGAAGGCCCTTCAGCTACGTCAAAATGTACAGCTGTAGCACCGTGGGCCGTTCGCTACGTCAAGATGTACAGCTGTAGCACAGAAAACTGTTCTTACGAAGGGGGGGGGCGACCGGGGGGGGGGGCGAAGCACCCATGGTTGGCACGGCGATGACTCCCCGAACGCGTAGATGTATAGTTTACGGCCATAGGTGAACGTATGACAGAGCTACAGACCAACAGGCCGATGTTGGTGCGTGTGTATGTGTGACAGACACAGGCTGTCACATGTGTTTTCTTCCCTTTCTGCCTGCTCAGCTGGGTCAGGGGCAGTGGCCACATTTTTAGCGTGAGAACCGTACATCCTATCGACAAGCCGTTTTTTTTGTCTGCATCAGAGGAGGTAGACCTATCCGACGGTATTCGTTAATATTTTTTTTTAATGGATACAAATTTTGAATAAATTTTAGTTTAGGCCAGAATGTGTATTTTAAGCAAAAATGGCCACTTTTGAGCCCGTAGCATGCGAACCGTACATCGTATAAACACGCTTTCTTTTTTCCTGGCTTCAGAGGAAGCAGACCTTTCCAACGGTATATAATTTATAGATTTTTTTTGAGGATGGGGATTTGGCATAATTGGAAGTTTGGTATGGCAAAAATCGTGCACGTTTTTGTGCATATTTCATAATCCGTGCACGCTATAACGTGACAGAGTCATAGCACGCGATTCCCGATGGAGCCGGTGTTCTGTCGATTTTTGCTTTTCCGTCGGATTTTGCTTTGACTGCTCATTTCGTGTATTTTCAACCACCACTCACCACCCTGGCCATATGTAAATAATACCAGTGCATTTACAAGTATAAAAAACATGCACAACCGAACCGAAATGAGCAGTCAAAGCAAAATCTGACAGTGTGCACATGATCTATCAAAAACTGCTGTCTTGAAGAAACTGACTTACACACAAATTATCGTCTTGGCCGAATT
>CAAKHB010005805.1:31738-43375 GCA_901007665.1 Aeoliscus strigatus | reverse complement strand
AGCCTGTAGATGCCGTAACTGGACACACTGCTCCAGATGTCTCCTGTGCTGCTCAGCTGCCAGGTCCAGCTCCTGCTGCTTCTCGTGGAGGAACTCCAGGAGATCCTGCACCCGCGTGGCCATGTCCACGTCACGGTCACACAACAGCTCCACACCTGCGTTCAAACACGGCCCACATCTGAGTACGTCATCGAGGGGCTCGGTTTCATTCATCTGTCCTGTTCGTACTGGACCGACCGACCGCTCGTGAGACGTGAGAACGTTGAACGTGATTCGTCTTCCTCCACTCACCGGACGCCTGGACCTCTGTGACATACTGCAGCAGCTCCTGTCCCTGGTGGATCACGTCGAAGGTCAGGTTGTTCATGGTCAGCGCCTTGTCGGCATGGAGCTGCAGCCTCTGCTCGGCCAGCGTCAGGTCCTCCGTGTCAAAGTCACTCATCTGCTGGGACAGCTCCTCGTTCCATGACTCCAAGTCAGAGATGATCTGAGAGGATGACGCAAATACAGCAATACAACATTTCTCCTTCTTCCACACACACACAACCCCCCCCCAAATACATCTGCCAATAATTCTTCCTCATGTACTGTATGTCCAGCTTGTTTTACGTTTTGTGATGTTTAATTATTATTTCTGACACAAGTGACATCAACGACTGACTGAAGGAGCGTTTCAGACGTCAGACACTCAGACGGCTGCAGTCTCCCATCAGAAAGGAAAACATATTCAACGGGTGACGCGCGGCTGGTAAAGCAGATGCACAGAGATGTCAGCGCTTGTCCTGGACCTCCCACGCACGCTGAATCATGACACCAGGGGCAGTTGGCAGCATCGGCCGCTGTCTGTCTGCGCCTCCTCCATCTTATCTCAACTAATTCTGAGGGTCTGGTCGGCAGTTCATGAGTTCCACTGTAAATCATATGTACCTCCACCAACAGGAGACAGGGATATTTAGTTGTATTTCATTGTTTGCTCCTTAGCTATGTTTTGTTGTTTTCTCAACTACTGTGATTTTATTATTATTTGTTTTTAGAAAAGCAAATGAAACTTGTTTTTGAAGTACATGTGGACTTTCTGCAGTTTGCAGCCCTGAGTCATACGGTCTCTGCCACTGACAAGACGGACTCATTTCACCACCTCTAACCTTCGACACGCAGCCATTCTCTTTCTTTTTCTACATATTTCTAAAAAAGTGCAAGAATGTGTCGCTCTAAAGACTGTGGAGTTACCATGCTCTGACAACTGGACGTCCCTAAGACTGTGAATAAGTACACACAACTGCTGTCAAACTACTGCTGACTCAGCTTTAGGAAACAACTTCAGGAAAGAAATGTGATATATATATACAACAGAAAAAAGTGACAACAAGTAACTCAGGTGGCTAAGATACAATGTTAAAGACGTTAAAGTGAATCCGTATTCATCATTTGTTCCCAGACTGGAGCTCATCCTGTGCTCTTGATATCAACTGTGACCGACACTCACAAAGTAACATCATGTCTGACCTTTTTACATTCAGATTTGACCTGAGTATGCAGGTGAAGTTCACTCTGTGCTTCTTTCCCACGTCAGGGAGGTCACAGAGACGCCTGCTCATCTTCTCTCCTTTAAACTCAAACCACAACACAGACTAATCTGATCCGGTCCTGGGGGGCTCTGAGAGCCTCCATTGAATATGTTCAACCAAAGATAATAACACAAACATCCTACGACATAAAGGACTTCATGCTCTCGCCCCTTGACCTGAACTCTTCCTGGCTGAGCTGGTGAAGCGTTTTCTATCTGACGACCTAGAGAAACTTACCATGCAATCACGTGCACGCTCCTCTCCTCTCCTCCTACAGTTGAGTAAAATGCCCTCAGTGTGCAAAAAGACCATCTCCCTCCAAGGACGCATTGACCACATCCACCTCTTCTACTTCTCAGGAGCCTCAGTCAGAGCGACTCATCTGGAAGAGAGGCAGCATGGGCCTCACCTCTACCTGAGCCCTCACCTCACACACACACACGCAAGCCAGAGGGAGTGTCCTTGTGTGTGTGGTGGGAGGGGGCAGGGAGTGGAGAGAAATAAATGCCTCCTCCACCCATTTTCATACTCAGGCACTTTGTCATGTTAATCTTCTGTGTGTGTTTGTGTGTGTGTGTGTGTGTGTGTGTCTGCGCGCGTGTGCGCTCCACCTTTCCCACACCTGACATATGCAGCGAAAGTGACACAAAAATTCAACTCTAAAAATTAAAAAAACAAAAAACAAGAAAAGGATTAAAGTCTGAAAATAAAAATAAAAAACAACAAAAAAGAGGGTTAAAGTCTGAAAATTTAAAAATTTAAAGACAAAAAGTTGTTTTAAAGCAAAGGAGGAAGGAATTGTTCCTAGTTAACATTTAAGACTCTAAATAGTTACCTGACACTATTAAAAACAACAACAACATTCCAAACATACACTTTCATTCCTGCTCATGTCTCATTATGTCATTTCAAGTTCAGCTCATCCTCATGAAGACAAACCCTGACTTCTGTCAAAAGCGTCCACAGTTGAATTCGTTCCTTCAGTGAATAATTCATCAAACTGATTTGACACCCTGGATACAAATCACAGCTGGTGAAACTTCAGCCAATCAGTGCCCAGGGAGGGCGAAGCGCTGGAATGTGGATGAGATGTGTGAAATGGAACAAAGTAGTATTTTATTGCAGCACTAGTGATTGTTTTGCGTTTAGACTTTTGCTTGTTTTGTCTTCTTTCTCGTTCCCTCTGAGTTTTGATGAAACAGGAAGCCAAAAACACCCGCCCCCCCCTCCCAACTCACATCAATAGCGTCCCTCTCAAAGATGCGGAGCTGGAGGAACAGCTCCAGTTTGATCTTCCTCTCCTGGAACAGCTCCTCCATCTGGCCCTGGGCCTCGTCCAGCTGCTGCAGCACGCTCTCAATATGAGCCATGGAGCTGTTGTGGGGCGTCTTGTTGCTTGAGATGGCAGAGTCTCTGTGCACACAGATGTCATGATGTCATCAGCGTGTTTACAGAGTGTGCACAGCGATGAGAGAACAGTCACCTGAGCTGCTGGATGAGGTCTTCTCCCTCCTTGATGACATTGACCGTGGCCTGCAGGGTCGTCTGCTGCTGCTGCCCGAAGCGTTTGATCAAATCCTGCACCGCCTCCACTGACTCTGCGTACACGTCATCCAGCAGCTCCTTCTGAAGCTCCTCCAACCATGTCCACAGCTACAGCAGAACAGGCACGTCAGTTACACACCATCACGTGGGCGTGACACATCCGATGGCAGCGGGGAAAGAGCCAGGATGTAAATAAAGGGCACATGGTGGAAGGGGCGGAGCCAAGCCACAGTGAAAGCTGTGAAAGCTGCACACAGACACCGGGACTGACGGACGGACAGAAGATGAAACCGGTCAGGCTCTGGTGTTTTGTCAGTGGTCGTCTTTGGTCAACATTAGTCAGGTGGGGGGAGTTGGCTCCACACACCACAGCCCTGGCACAGCGTCAGACTCTGACACCCACACAGCCTCGTCCACTGGCAAACACGCAGTGTGTTACACATCCGACTGCTATGTACGGCCATGTCCACATGTACACAGACTGTGGACAGAAGGTGACGGTTAAGGGTTCCAGTTCCAAATCTACCCGGGTTAAAAGGAAATGGAACTACTTCACTGGCTCTGTCAAAGTAATATAACGTTGCAGCGGCTGGCCGATAGAGGGCGCTAGAGCGCTGCCCTCCCTCGTGAAAACACACAACATTTTTAAACAATCATCACTTAGATTGTGTGTGTGTTTAAAATGCACAATAACTTAATATATAACGTAATATGGAGCAGCTTCATGTGCCCACAAGGGGCACTGGCAACAGTCAACAGCCTTGTGTGTAAAAATGTCTAAAAAATAATTTGTTTGTTTACAAGATGAGCTTGTTGTTTAGGGTTTGTGTAAGAATGCCTCAACTGTTTATAATATTGGCAATAAATGATCATTGTTTCACAGTCCGCTGGTATCCTGCAGTTTGTGATGCGATGGCGACCGACTTAACGTGGCTCACCTCGCCCCACCTAAAAGATTGTTCAACAGCCGCCACGGAACTTTTCTAAACGTTGAATGAATGCTGAGACGTGTCAGCAGCATCAACACGCATTACTGCTTGAAAATGTTGAGACACGTCAATTACCAGCATCATTCATTCCAACATGAATGATACAAATACAAAGAATATGATTAAACTTCTTACCATTTCTACTGAAATTGGTCATGATCATCATGAATATTTCCATAATTAACTGTAATTTAATGACACATCTGTCTAACTACTTAGATATGTTGTTACTTTACGTAATGCCGTTAAGTGTAACTCCCCAACGGCAACGGCACTGATGTTTGGTCTTTAATCAGCAGGATCGCTTACATTCGTTCCAAAACAAGATAATAAGTATTTATTGGTTTATATATCGATGTATCCTGTAGTGATGTGACTGAATAAGTGGCCCACGTTTTCTCCGTCATCTCAGGCAGAGAGATAAGACAGGAGGTTTGGAGCTCAGACATCCCAGAGGAACTTGTTCCAGCATCTGGTTCGGACCTCTCCCTGAGGAGGTGTTTGACCCCAGGCAGACCCAGTTATCTCTCAGGCTGTGTTGGGCTTCTTGACTGAAACCCAGGAGATGGTGGAAGAGCAGGGGAGAGATCTATGGTTCACACACACACACACACACGTTCACACACCAAGGGCCCAGCATCAGGAGCCCAGGAGCAGCGTGGGGCTCGGTTCACATGGACTCTGGAGGACCTGGGACACGAACTAGGAACCTTCCACACTGAACTGTCTGCAGCTCACACACACACACACACACACACACACACACAGTGGAAGGAGGGAGATCGGTCCGTATGCACGCTCAGCTCCAACAGCCGAGTGCGTGTGACCACGTTTGTGTGTAGACAGATGTTACACTAAACATTCAAAGATGTTTGTTAAATACGACAAAGATGAATGTGTATTGGAGAAGGAGGCACAGACTGACGCCTCAACACACTCACACACACCCTCACATACCAGTTATTTATGATAATGAGTTCTGATTATAAAGAACTCAACAGTGTTTATCTCTGAGATAAAGACGATCTTGATGACCGTGGAACAGACATGGGATGAGACTGCACCCTCTGGCTGCTTTTTACAAACTTGACTTAGTGAGTTATTGCTCAGGATAGGGGGGGGTGTTATCGTTGTACATCTTAAATGGTGTGACGCATTAGCAGGAAGTGAGAGTCAGTCAGCTCGATGGGGTGAACGTGACTCATTGGATTAGAGACGGGGCGACGGAAAAGCAGCACACACCTCCTTCACGTGCGTGTGAAAGGCCACAGACATGTCCAGCAGGACTTTGCGCTGCTCCACGCGTCTCACAAAGTCCTGGATGCGATCTTCCAGTTGGTGAGCAGCCTGGTAAATCTCCTCTGGGTCACACTCTCCTGTCTGGGCCAGCTGCTCGGCGGCCTCCAGCAACTTGTCGGCATTGGTGTAAGTGTTCTGAAACATTTGAAATAAATGACAATCTGTCATATAAACTACATAATATAAACTACAGCTCTTTGATATCTGATGCAACACTTCAAACTGAATGAAATAATAGATGACACATCAGACAGGTGGATAACAGTGACTGTTTGTCGTAATCAATCCGTTATTGTGACTGATTGGACCCCCACCAACGTGGTCACTATAAAGGGAGCACAATATATAATATGTACATCAAATATACATATATATATATATACATATAAAACGTCTGTGTATAAGTTCTATTTGTATGTTTTATTTAATGTTTTATATTGCATGTTTTATCTAATGTAGTGTATAGTCTATTTATAGTGAGTAACATTTTTTATGTTTTATCTTCATATGTTAATACTGTTAATATAGGTATTGTCACGAAATAGAAGTATGACAGTGTGTGTGTGTGTGTGTGTGTGTGTGTGTGTGTGTGTTCCACCGCTGAAGGCTTCACAGCCCTTGAAATGTATTAAAGTCTCCTGAGAGCGAAGTTATACACGGAGGAACGTGTTACTTGTATGAATAAAATATGAGCCAATATACAGACGTGTGCGATGGGATAAATGAAGAATATGGACGGTCGTTTGCTGTGATGAACAGATAAATCTGACAACATATAACACACGTCTGCTGACAGTTGCCGGATTCTCCCACACAGAGGTGTTTGTAAACACGGAGCTGACTCGTGACTTGGAAAACTCACCTGTGCGACCTCCTCAAAGTCCTCGTGTCTCTTCTGCAGGGCTCGAGCTCTGTGCAGAGACTTTCCGACACCAGTGTGTTTACTGAGGAAGGCCTCGCCATGATTTTCTATCCAGTCCAGCACCTTGAAACACACACACGGTTTACTAATTCAGCAGAATTTACTACATTAGCAGAGTTGTAGCACGACCAGTAGAGGGTGCAGTTGCCTAAAATTCCTTTTTTCAGGCTCCAGGAGTCAACAGATATCCTTCCCTCTGCTCATCCCACTCTCTTTACCCTTCTTTACTCCATCTGACGTCCTTTCAGTAAACACGAGGGGAATAATGAAGTTTAGCTTTATAAGAAATGCTGCGCCGTGTCAACACGTTCATGCTGGAGATTAGAAATAAATCGTGTATAATTAACTTATTATCTGTTACACAGATGGCTTGACTCAGTCTGCTTCTATGTAATGAAAGCGGATTTTCATGATGTGTTCACAGTCCTTGAGAAGATTTTGATGGCACAAACACGTACGGGCCAATCCACAGCGCCCTCCGCGCGTTACATGGCAGTAATCTGCATCGCCATGGAAACCACTACCAGAAGAAATGGGTGATGAAAGGCGGGATAGGAGATAGAGACATAAGATAGAGCATGAGAGAGAGAAAGAGCAAGACAGCGACGGGAAGAGAGTGGGAGAGAGCGGGGGCATAAAAGCGGAGAAGAGTTCATGCCCGAAGGATAGAAAGACAGAATACACCGACTTCCTGGTTTGATCTGAGAGTGCTGCCATGCAGACAGTTCCACAGAGACAGATTCTCTCCCTCTGAAAACCCAGGAGGAAGGAAAAAAGGCCTTTGAAGAATTACATGATATCCTTCCTTTCACACCGTCTGACATCCCCTGTGACGTGCTCGCAGAATCTTCCTCCCAAAGCCGCCGTTCCACTGACGGGCGGTCAAAACATCGCCGGAGCAGCACGTGTTGGACAGCGTGTGTTAAAGTAGTCACTTCTACAGAATCGATACTCGCACAGGGACAGAACTAAAATGGATTGAAACAGAAGGACCATCTACCAGTGTACAGGAATCTTCTTTAAACCTGATATCCACTTATTCTAAGGAGGTCTGGAGAGAAGCACACAAAAGGTCTGGTGCACCACATTCAAAGCAGGTACACGCCTCAATACGGAATAACCTGGCTGTACGGATTGGGAAGAAAACAGTCTTGTGGAAACAATGGTTCACAAAGGGAATATGTAAAATAAGTGGCACTGAGCAGAGGTGTTTTATCTTGTCTATATTTCAGTAGGCTGAATAAGGATATTTGTAGGGGTTAGAGGACTTTATGGCGGAGGGATTTGGAATGTGAATTATATGTGTAGGATAGTTGCAAATTCTGGGAAATACATTAGGGAGGCTAGGGGGAAATTTACCCAATATAAGCTAATACACAGGTATTACTTCACCCCCTCTAGACTCCACAGGATGGGTCTATTACCTGACAATCTTTGTTGGAGATGTGGAACAAAGGCAGGGACTTTCCTACATGTGTTATGGGAATGTACTCGGACACAACCGTTCTGGGTAAAAATACCACAACACTTTATCTCTGGAGATAAAGATTGCTAAGACTATGTTTACTAGGTGACCAATCACAAATAATGGGAGGGTCAAAACATGACTTTGCGGTTTTAAAAGTCAAGATGGTCACAGCAGCCAGACATGTCCTCAGGTCATGGAAAAGTACATCCCCACCAGATTATAAAACATGGATTGAAACTATGACAGAAAGAGCATCATGTGAACACATGCTGGCAAGAGAGAGAAGGAAGAGGGGGGCTATGGAACCATTTCTTTACTACAGATGTGAACTGATGAGCTTTATGTTAGGGTTGTAACTGGAGTGTGTGAGTTACTCTGTATGAGCATGTATTAGCCAGACACCCCCTGTAACGGCACCGAAACGAGCTGTCTTAAAGTGTAACGTAGGAAATAAATAAAGGAAATGGAAAAAAAAGTTAGTTTGTCTCTTACCTGCTGCACATCCTGTTGAAAGACGCACAGCTGCAGCCGCTGGTGCAGGCGAACTTTGCGATGCTGCCAGATGTTCTCCAGCTGCCTCTGATGGTGCAGCACCTCATGGATGATGTCCAGGACGTGGTGCACCGCCTTGGAGTAGTTCGCGGATGCCATGAGGGAATCTGCACTTCCCGGGGTCAAAGGCCGTTGCAGCTTGTCCAACAGAGACTTCCCATCCTGGCTCACCTGTTCAAGATGAGGTGGAGTTCAAGGACACTGGGAAACAACAACTAATATCTCAATAACTAAAGAGATGTTTGATTTATCGCAAAGAAAACCATGAATGCAGCGTGTCATGTGTGACATCTGTTTACTTAACATTCCGCTGAGAATGTTAAATAAGTCGTGTCTGTGTTGTAAATCGGCTGACCTCAGAGTATGCGGTGGTAATGTGCTCATATAGACCCTGGTGATGGTGGATGGTGTCCTCCAGATCCTGGAGCTCAGAGGGCAGCTCCCCCTCACCACATGCTTTGCACCATGGCTCCACTTTACTCATGTACTGTGGACAGAACGGACGACACAGATGAATGCACTGCTGAAGGTTTAACAAATGTAAGGAGCACAAAATTTTTTTTATCATTTTATCTCCACTACTATTGAACTACTACTGAGACGTCACATCAGAAAGCGCTGTCGCAGGCAAAACAATGATAGGACAGAGCTGTGTCTTTAGAACTTCACATAACAAACCCAGAAAACAGGTGTTTTCACTCCTTGCTTGTATTTTTGTTGTTTGTGTCATTTGTTCCATGGATTTTCTATCGAGTCCTTTAACAGTCAACTTATATCTGCTGATCATCTGCCCCTCTGTACCTGGTCGGCCTTCTGGTGGAAGCTGGCAGACATCTCCAACAAGGTGCTGCGTTCGTCCAGCGCCGCCGCAAAGGCTTTCCACTCCTGCTCCAGCTGGCCTGAGATCTGCTGGATCTGCTGGGAGGCGTAATGACCCGATTCCAGGAGCCGGTTCCCAACTGACATGATCCTGTTGATGTTCACGTACACGTTCTGCGCTCAAGGAGAGAAGAGAGAAGCAAAAACAGATCCGTTAGGGCACTGACATCTTCACGTTCAAGGTACACATGACCAGTTGCATTTCTAACCATCAGTTGGTCTGTTCCTATGGACGTCTGACGTTAGGAGATACGAGGAATGAAGGAACCCTCGTCTTTCAGACCATTTTAATCTAGGGGCTCCGAGCTGTGTTGTGGAGATAGGCATGGATCAGCAAACACTAATTAACAACTGTGTTAACAGCCTGTTATTATTCTATTCAGTTACTGCTGCAGGAGCCTATTAGGGTTCTTGGCTGGCACGTTTTAATCACAACAGGCAAAAAGAAGACAAACCAAACACCAGCTGAAAGAATGAAAAGGCAGACAGAGTCTGAAGATGGACACTTGAGAAGAGAATTCTCAAAAGTAGGAGACCGATGACTCTGCGAGGTGATTTCAGAGTCACAGTGAAGTCAAGTGTTTCCCTGCTTGAAGGGTTGAGGCAGAGAAGAGCCCACAACGAATAATGTACGGGACACGTTTCCGTGACGGCTTCTTTGTCCTGTAGCAGCTTTACCAAAAAAAAAAAAAAAAGAAAGAACAAATAAAAACTGGTCCGTCTTCCTCCCACCTCCACCATCATGCTGATGTTAACTGGTCACCGTCAACCCCCCCCTAGGTGTGAATGTGAGTGTCTGTGCTCCAGCTGGGGATTCATCCAGGTTGGACCCTGACGTTCACCCGAATGAATGACTGTAAATACCTTTACAGAATAAATAGACTAATAATGGATTTTTAAAAAACTTCTATATAAAGACATACGTTTCAAAAGCTATGTTTGTGTGTCTGTGTGTGTGTGTGTGTGTGTGTGTGTCTGTGTGTGTGTGTGTGTCTGTGTGTGTGTGTGTCTGTGCGTGTGTGTGTGTCATGAAGTCAAATAATATTAGTAACAACATATATAACAGGTGAATAGGAAGAAAATCCATACATGAAAGAACAAACAACTAAACCTAAAGGAGTAAATGAAAAGGCCTCACATGGAACCAGAGGAGAAATCAGAAATTAGAGAGGGATCCAACAGAGACCCATGACCCCACCAACCCCCACCCCCCAACCCCACACAATCTACAGTCATTTCATTTCAGTGTGACACAATCCAGCCGTTCATTTTAAACCCGATCGCAAAAAAACAATCTCTTCTATACGTTACAGTGAGGTACCAGTGTGGGAACATGTGGGAGAAGACGCACACACGAACACACACAAGATATAATGGGGGAGGAGTGGGGGGAGAAGAAGAAAGAGAGAACACACAGCCGCTAACAATCTACCTGACGGCGGTTTGAAGCATCTGTGGAACATTATGAGTCGGATTAAATAACAAAGAGTGGACGGCTCACACACACTGGGTGGTGGAGGCTTAACCAGAACCTGGTGCACGTGGGGAGAAGGTATTCCTGATTTAAACCTGATGAGGACTGGGCAAACAGTGTGTGTGTGTGTGTGTGTGTGTTGGGGGGGGAGGCAGAGAGACAACGCGGCACCGAGAAAGAGACGGGGGATCACAACTCACGGTGATACTACAAACTATACAACAAAACTCTCCGTAAAGCTTGGGATTCAGACAACAGCACATTTAGAGTCTCACACACACACACACATACACTGGTTCATGTGTTAAGTATGCGAAAAGAACAACTATTTCCCCAGCTCAGTGCGGTTATGAACAAAAGCAAACGACGACTGTGAATAATTCCCAGCATTTACTGGAACTGTTCCTTATCGCTAGGAAACATCTCCTCTGATACTGAAGACACATCCTCTCCATGTCCTCCGGGATTTTCCGTCTACTCGTTTGACTCGACTTGTGTCTAACACGAGCGCCATCTTTGTATGTTTGTGATCTATTATTATTTGCTGTGCTGCTCATTTCCCCACACGGACCATGAATGTTCCATCACTGCGTTTATAGACTGTATATAGTCATATATGTGGGAGCACACAGATCATCCATAAATGATCCTAACAACCTGTCAGGGACCGCAGCTGTCGCCCCCAAACGTAATCACATGTTCTTTGTGTCATCATCGCTGCTTTATTTTCTGCCAATAGATTTTTTTTTGCTGAATACAACAGCAGAGGACATATTTGTTCTCGATTTAAGAAGCTATAACGACCTGTGAGGATGCAGCAGGGACGAGAACCTTTTTCTCCAATTACATCAGGGCGGTTCAGCTGGATTTATGCTTCTGTTTACATACGGGTCCACACCTAGACGGGGTGTGTGTGTGTGTGTGTGTGGTGCGTGCACCTC
>CAAKHB010005805.1:17848-31718 GCA_901007665.1 Aeoliscus strigatus | reverse complement strand
TGTCGCCCCCAAACGTAATCACATGTTCTTTGTGTCATCATCGCTGCTTTATTTTCTGCCAATAGATTTTTTTTTGCTGAATACAACAGCAGAGGACATATTTGTTCTCGATTTAAGAAGATATAACGACCTGTGAGTGTCATGGATTGCCGGCAGCACTGGTTTCTCCCTCTTCCCCTGAACGCATCACCCCTTGCCACTCCCAGCCATCTCCTCGCAATCAACCTCAACTACCCACACCTGTCCCTCTCAGAGGTGTTAAAGTCTCGCCTCTCCTGCTCATCTTTGCCAGATTATTGCTCATGCTGCCTGTCTTCCAGATCCTGTCTCCCGCTGCTGGCTGTCTGCTCCTGTCCCTGCTACCTGTTGCTTCATGAAGCCCTGCTGAAGAGACTTTTGTTACTACGGTTTGTTTGAGTTCCTGCTTTAAGAAGACTGAAGAGATTTTTGTTGAGACCGCTCTAAGTTTCCTGTGTTATTTGCTGAAGAGACTTTCGTTACGCCAGTTTGTTTGAGTTCCCGCCTTAGGACGACTGAAGAAGACTTAGTTACGAGAGTTTGTTGTGTTCTCCCCGTCCCCCTTTCACATTGCCCCGCTACCAATAAACTTCCTGTTTTTTTTGGAAACGTTGTCTCCGGTGTGTTGCATTTGGGTCCAGAAATTCCCCCGTCTCAGTGAGGATGCAGCAGGGACGAGAACCTTTTTCTCCAATTACATCAGGGTGGTTCAGCTGGATTTATGCTTCTGTTTACATACGGGTCCACACCTAGACGGGGTGTGTGTGTGTGTGTGTGTGTGGTGCGTGCACCTCTCCAGGCGATTAGAGGGCAGAGTCACACCGATCTTGTTGGGCTTGTGTCTATGATTAAATATCCTCACTTCAGTCGCTATCAGTTGAAGTAAAAGAAAAACACAAATAACCAGACAAACCAAAGCACAGAGACACAGACGGCGTAGGCTGGGCGTCAGTTCAACACAGAAGTCTAAATCCTCTGTCATGTTTAGTCAGGACTTCGCAGACGTCAACATGTTTTATATTTGGGTCCTGTAATAACCACCTGTGGCAGCAGAGGTCACTGTTGACACTGTGTGGGTGTGTGTATTCACTTTAGAATTACAGACTGTGAATAGTCTGTTTGTGAAGAGGCTGTTTAATGATTTGTTTTTTGATTCTGCTGTTGTGCATCACAGCGGTTCACTAAAACAGGACAGGATGTAGATGTTTGTTACATGTTCAGACAAAACAAATCCTACTTTCATCTCAAACACACTGAAAACTC
The DNA here is from genome assembly GCA_901007665.1 of Aeoliscus strigatus. Classification (NCBI taxonomy): domain Eukaryota; kingdom Metazoa; phylum Chordata; class Actinopteri; order Syngnathiformes; family Centriscidae; genus Aeoliscus; species Aeoliscus strigatus. Next base: position 30,437 of record CAAKHB010005805.1, on the reverse strand, counting down.
TCCACATGATGGCTCATTATTGTTGGACATCCCTGGGTTTCCGTTCTGCCATGCCGGCCACAGGAAGGGGAAACGACGCTTCCTGTGGAGGCGGCAGCGTCACACCGACTCCGCTCCAACACAATACGTGTTGGACATGGACCTGTGAGTGGGAGGCGCTCTGCCATTGACTCCTGGTGTCTCAGGTGTGACTGGTTTACCACCTGAAATGGTTTTGGACAGGTCACTAAAGCCCTCACCCACACCGCCAATAAGACTGATGTCACTGACCATGGTTCCAGACACCACCGGTGGGGTGGGACACGAGTCAGGAGGCTCCCGAAGGAAAAAAAAGCAGATTGTGGTTGGGGAACCCTGTCCATCAGACTAGATTTTATGTTATAAAAGCTATTTATAGTTCATTCAATATCATATACGGACAAGAGAAGACAAAAAGGTACGCAGACTCGCAGTGAGATACACGAGCAGCAGAGCAGACGACAAAAGACACTTCAATGTCCTCAGCTACACGTATTCTCATCAGCGAGACAATCTAGTGATGCTGGGCAAAACAAGTAAAATGAAAGTGAAGAGGAGAGCAGCAGAGGGCAGCACACAGCTTTGGGACGGGCAATATGGGTCAATTCTGGACGGAGACGTGCAGAGGTGGAAAACAACGGAGAAATGGTGTCACCACCAAACCAGGAAGAAATACGGACCTTTTCCACACCACGGCTCCTGCACCACTCTTTTCAACCTTTCTGGTACCTGCTGCTCTTTTTGGTTCCTCCTCTGTGGAGGTTCCGAGTGAGCTGAGTGGATACTAAAACAGAGACGTCTAACAGATCACCGGCCTCTGATTGGTTGCTGAAGAAAGAGGGCCGTCCCAAGAGCTACCGTCAACACAACAATCCTCCGTCAGTTTTAGCGGTGATAGTGATCGAGGCCAGGATGAACACGCACCGTGACGTTTGTCTGTCTGGACACAGAGAGTTTGGTCTCTTTTCTTGTCAATAATCCACAAAGTGAGCAGCAGGTTCTCCGTCTCCTCCACGTCCGACATTGATTATGTGTTTGTGTCACGGCAGCTTCACTGTGAGTGACTGTGTGTGACTCACCATCGCTGTGACGTCACACAGAGGAGGAACTGATGAAAAAGGACGTGACTGGAACTTGTTGAGCAGAGCTGAACTGTGTTGTGGAAAAGCGGCATTAAGGCCGTCGAAAGTGTGTGTGTGTGGAGGGGGAGGGGTCTTCACGGTGGCTGTGAATGACAGTAACGATGATGGTCTGCGATCGCAGCTCCAGCGTCTTACCATGCAGTTCATAGCGAAGTGGTTGTGCTGGGTCTGCAGCTCCACGGCGTGCTGGTGGTTGCCTCCAATCTCAGTGTAGCTGGTGAGGAAAAGCCCCTTGTTGTGCATGATCCAGTCAAACATCTACAGCAGCAGGAGAACATGTGGTTAGCTGCACAGAACGCATGACAAACAGGAAAGGTGTCTGGAGAGATGAGAGCTTGTTTGGGGTTTGTCATCACGTCTCGTCATCTTCTCTGTAATAAGGAAGGTCTACTGAGCTTCACCCTCCGTGTACGTGTCAGTGTTTGCGTTCCTCTCTCATGTGATTACAGCTCGGAGATGTTTTTTACAGCAGGCCTCTGGATCGGCCTGCGGCTGTGCACGCGTCATACAGAGACATTTACAAGCTCATCTGACGCTGCGCTTACAGACGCACATCATGATCTATGTGGAACAGAATCTACAATGGTTCTGTCATGGGTCTGATGACGGTAAAGTGTAATGTTTTCATCTTAACACCTGTATGCAGCCGGGAAGAGACGGCTGTTACCATTATTTATTGTTTACATTTGATCAGTGTTAGTTATTAGTTTATTTGTTTTATTAGTATTAGTTTCTTGTTTTTTATTCAATGTCTTTTCAAGCCTATGTGACAAAATCTTCATTGAAGCGGATCACATTGGCTCAAAGTTCTGTCCCGTTCAAAGCTCATTAATGTAGAAAAATAAGAAGCTAAAAATCCAGATCATTAAGATACGTATATGACGTAATCTCCTGTTGAACCCAAACTACCGTCTCTGTGATAATATCAGTAACATCTACGACCACTTTACTCCCACAGCCTGATCATCTGACCGGCACCGCTTGAATGCTGATCGGAGGATTTTAATGTTGGGATTATTGTAATGTTTTCAGATATGCTGCTCAGGCTGGCATCCTCACACACACACACACACAACCAGGCCAGACATATCTGTGAGGTACAGAATAAAACAGGAAGGGGTAGAACAGAACACCACAGAACACAATGGAATAGAATAGAATAGACAGAGCAGAGTAGTATAGACAGGGAGGAATAAGAAAGATCAGAACGGAATAGAACAGAATAGAATATAACAGGGTAGTACAAGACAGAATGGAATAGAGTAGAATCGGACAGGGTACAACAAGAACAGAACAGAACAGAATAGAAGAGACAGGTTAGAAAACAAACAAAACAAACAGAATATAATAGACAGGGTTGAACAAGTATGAGTACAATGGAATAGAACAGAATAACGTAGAGTAGGACAAAGCAGAAGAGGAGAGAAAGGTAAAATAGAACAAGGACCAAATAGACCTCAACAGGGTAGAATAGAAAACAACAGAACCAAACAGAACCAATAGAGTAGAACACAAGAATAGAACCAAAATTAACAAAACTGAATTTAATACAATAGAAAAGAAAAGACGAAAAACCCAGAAATAGAATCGAACAGAATCAGACCCGACAGAATAAAATCAGCCGCTGACCTTCTCTGCGTCCTGCTCAAACAGGCGCAGCTGGAAACACTGGTCCAGCTTCAGCTTCCTCATGTGCCACAGCTGCTGCAGGTTCTGCCGCGTCCCGTGAAGCTTATCTAGCAAACTTGTCACTTTCGCCACCAGGTTGTGTGCGTCCGCATGCACATGGAAGCCGTGATGGTGGTCGTTGGGCTCCCCGCTGGCTCCGCCGCTGCGGTTCCCATACCCGCTTTCACCGCCGCTCCCACCTCCAGCCGTCTGCGACTGCAGCCGCTGCAGCAGCCTCCGTCCCTGCGTGTCCAGCTCCTCTACCGAGGCTTTGGTGGCTCTTTTCTTCAGTGCCGCATGTTCCTCCATAAGCCGCCGAGCCCCTTCCAGGTCCCGTGGGAGATCGCGTTGGGATAAAGTTTCCTGGAGCTCCTCGAGGCGCGCCAGAGCTCGCGCCGCATCGCTGGCAAAGGTCTCAAATGAGAGCCGCACCTGCAGCGGTTGTTGAACAAGATTTTCAAAAAGGAAACTACTGAATTCTTGTAAGAGACAAGATGTTGTCTGTTTACAGGGGCTTCTTGCTTATTTTGTCACAAATGTATTCATAAACATCATTCATTCATTCATAGATAGAGAGGGAAGTGATCAAATATGGTTCCTGTGAATGATTAAATGTCAGAAACCATGAACAGGTCGAAAGGAAGAAAGTGACCAAACCTCGATCCAGTCGTCATGGTTGTACTCCAAGCTGCCATCGAAGTCAGCCGTCAGCTGCGATGGGTCCACTATCTTGGTCAAACCCTCTAAGGAGACCATCACCGTCTAGTAGCAGAGGGAGAGCAACCACAACGATCATCAGCATATTCTCAACGAATCAAATGCGAGCCTCTCAAAATATTTCCACAGTTCAAACTGGGAGGGCGTGCAGCCGGGGGCTTTACGTGTCGACTGTTTAGATAGGTGTGGCTGGACCAATAAAAACATTCTTCACATTTCAGGTGGCATTCATGTTATTATTAATAAGATGGAAATACGAGGACATAAACTCTCCAGGAGCCATAACAGAAAGGTTCAGTAAAGGAAAAACAATAAAAACGGACAATAAATACGCTGATGCATGACGGCGGCAATTCATGTCGTTTGGAATGTAAATACTTGATGTCTTGATGAATCTCTGAATTCTGTTGTTTGTTGTTTTTTAGATTAGCAATCACCTTCAGAATTCATTGTGGGATTAAATCAATGAAAGCGTCTAACACTACAGCAGGATTTTAAACGTGGCTGACAGAGTCAGGAGGAGCATCTGGGGAGAGGAATAAAAGCTGGAAGCCATAAAAACGGTTCTGCCGCCTTATAATGAGAAACAGTCGCAATAACTCAACTGTGGGAGAAGTGAACTATGTTTAACATCAGAACTTCATCACACATACACAAACGGTGACAGAAAGGAATTACAACGTTTTTACGAAAAATACTTATTCTGACACTCTTAGTCTACAAACACACACTGACGACCTTTGTGTTTCAAATGTATCGTCACACATTTGTTTACAACTGACGGTGTTCCCGTTGGTACACCTGTCCCCGCTCTCCCCTACTTGATGAGAGTGAAGACACTACTCGTTCTTCTCTTTCCTGAGTGCTGGAAAGTTCCTTTGGAAACGTAGTTGGTTAAAATGTTTCAAATGTAACAGTGGTGTAACTATTTCAAAGTCTTCATCAAAGAGATGTACGTCATGGCGTTTGATACGTTTTGTAAATGTTAGAGGAACGTTCTCAACTGTTTCAAATGTGTCAGTCTTTGAACGTTGACCGTCAAACTGCTTTAAAACCACTAAACACATCAATGAACATCATCACCATTCTTTCACATGCTGAATCAGGACGAAAAACTGACCTCAAAAATAAAATGAGTAAACATACTCGGTTTTTGAAATTGTCCGGATGTGATTAAAATTGAATCCTAAATATTTCCACAAGTACCTGATGACAGTTTGATTTGTAATTAAATGACATGGAACTGGCTGATCACATCCCGCTCACAGACTGTCCAAACTCACCGCTCAGATGACATGTCCTATATACTGCATCTCGTTTCCATAGTAACTGGGTCAGGACTAAATATACCGTCTCTACATGCCCACACGGGACGGAACAGAGCCGCTATCATCGAGCAGCAATTAGAGATGATAGATTATGACGAATGGCGATGGGAACTCACTGTTCACCTATTTATAAGATGATGAAAGAGTCAAAGCCCCAGGACACCAAAGAATGGAAGAACACCGATCCTCACCTCAAATTCAAATTTGGAGCTGCCAAAGTTGGTTCTCTGCTTCTGCCAGAAGTTGTCTGGCTTGATGATGAGGGCGACGTGGATACACGATGGAAACGACTCCTGCAGGATCTTCAGCAGCGGCTTGATGCTGTCCCATTTGGAACCACGCATGTCCACAATGACTGTGAAGCCATGTCTGACCACCTCCTCACTGCCGGGGAAACAAAGGACCAGGTCAGATGGAAGAGCCAGCTAAACCGTTTTAGGACGTCAACATGACAACTACCACTAGGGACGGATTGTGGAACGTGATTGAACGGTCGCAGAAGCCCGACTGACGGCGCTCACGGCATCGAACCGCTCTGCCTCAGCACGGTGAACTACAAAGCAGAGAAAGACGTGTACAAAAAAAGAGGGCTGTTGTTACTATAAACATGCCAGATGTAGGTTAATAGATCCCATGCACGTCTCTGCAGCAGCTGGAGAGAGAGAGAGAGAGAGAGAGAGAGGGATAGCTACAACATTTAAATTTCCACGGCTGCTTACCAGGAGTCCTGCTGCTCCAAATGTCCATAAAAGGCTGTTTCTCACTGTTAAAGGCTTAAATCTGAACGTCTCTAGCGAGGAGACAGAAACAGACCTTCTTCTCCAACTCACTCTGACCTCACTCTCTGAAAACACATCGGCAGCCAAATGGGTAGATGGAGGGAGAGGAGGGAGAGAGGGTGTGTGTGTGTGGGTGAGAGAGAGAGAGAGAGAGAGAGAGAGAGAGATGGGGGGGGCGCAGGAAGAACACAAGATGGGAAAAGAAGAAATATCTGACGAGGACGACCTCCTTCTGAGTAGGTGACACTTTGATTATTCATCGCTGACAGCTGGTCACCTCTGTCGTCTCATGTTACAGAGCAAACCACCTTCCTCTCCTCGGCTGCCTCACGTCCGAACGTGAACGACATAAACATTCGCTTTCCACCGCTGGGGAACACGTCAATGGACCAGAGCGCCGTACCTTATCTAGACCACCCTCCAGCCCCCAGACAAAGCCCAAACTTTTACGAGGGATCGAGAGTCGCGCAGGACAGATGAGCGTGTGCCGCTGCCCTCCAGGCTTATCGCAACGGACTGCAAATAGATGACAACGAGAGGAGTGAGAGGGGAAAGGAGCCGTTACACTTCAGGTGGAACCGCACAGAGACAACCTGCGGCTTCACAAGGACAACGAGGACAACTGACTGACAAACAGAAACAGACATTTAAGTCACTGAACTGTTTGCAGCTTCACACCATGAGTGTTTTTCTTGAATCCAGAAGGCGGTAAAGTCTGAGCGCGTGGATATGAAAAGAAGTGGACGTAACCACTGTGACATGACCCATTGTAGACTTCTGTTTAAAAGCCTCAATTTAGAAGCTTTGGCTGTGACCATGTTGTTTGTTTGGAGCCATGGGATCAGAACTGGAGACAGTGGTCTCTGTTGAAATGAAGTTAAATAGATTTAACATACCCACACCCACCTCATTGTCTCTGACGCTGAGACCATCAAGAAATGAACGATTCGACTCCACTCACTTTTTTTTACGAAACATTTTCAATTACAATTCCTCCTTGTACCTCCTTGCCTTGATGTGGGGTCGTCATGGAAACAACTATGTGCGGAACTGACATGACAGAGTTTTATATGTAGCACACACACGTAAACTAGAGGACATGGAGGAGATGTTCAAGCACAGAGACAAAACAACTCCCATCCTGGTCTGAGTCACTCCACCGGCTCTATCTGAGTGCTCTCACCAGCCAGCCAACACAGAAACATCCGGACTTCTCTACACTCTGTAATTTTTTATTTTTTTAATGTTTAATCAGTATGAGACGAGGAGTTGGTATTGCTGTTGCCAGTATTTAAGAATTCTTGTGTTGACGGTAGCGCCTGACATGTCCCTCTGTGTGTGTGTGTGTGTGTGTGTGTGTGTGTGTGACCGAACAGAGTCGAATCAAGCTGAGTGGTGGATACCACGGAGGAGATGAGAGTGTGAAAGGAGGGTGTTGGTGGTTGGTACCGAACTCCTTTGAACAACTCTTTTTGACTGAATGCATTCTAACGATTCAGTACACGTAAAAGAACTGTTTTACCCATCACTGGTAGGAGAAATGGGCCATAAAACTAGCACCAGACCACAGGACTCCTTTCTAAAGATGATGTGAGCTGCATGTTTCATCCAGGATCAGGAAGAACAGCGTAAAGGAGTCAGTGGACGGACTCCACCGACAGCTCCCACTGACCTGGGGATCGTGGCCAGGTAGGCTATGAGTCGGCGCAGGTCTTCCGGTCGTATTCTGTCATGGTTGCTCCGTGCAGGAAACGTGAGGACGGGACCGCCACGTCTGTCTCTGCCGCCTGTTGGTGATAATCCACGAAGACAGTCAGTCAACAACAGCTGCCATTTCCAACTGTTACGACGTTAAGTAAAGCAACAAAGTTTGCTTTGTCTGCTCTTTTTTCTTGTCTGTTTGTCTGTTTTTCTTCATCTTTCATGTCATTCACCTGGCCAGTGTTTCACCTGCACCTTCACATGTGGCAGAGCTTGAAAATGCTCGGGTGCTGGTGTTCATTTCAAAACCGCTGCAATAGACAGTTCCTCCAATCATCATGTAGCAGGCCAGAACAAACTCTCATGTAAAACAAAACACTAACACCAAGTCCACCAATAGCTGTTTTATTTTAGTTATTTTTATGTTATTTCACCCCACAAAGAATAGCTGCAGCCTCACTGTAGCTAATGGATCAGCATAAGTAAACTAAACTACACCACACTCAACCTGTTCCTGTTTAACAGTGAAGTCGAACTGACAAAGATTCAACAGTAATTTCCCCACATGGCGACAGAAACCGGTGGATGATGTGAATCTAGTTGAGGTTTGTTCATTTATATTTATTTTTTCATCTGAACGTGGCACTGGGAGGATTTTCAGTCTCTCTGTGCATTGTGGATGTACAACAACAACACAGAACTTTCATCTGGAACAGTACACACACGTACTTATTAATATGGCAATTTTGTTGCTTTCCGGTTCGCATAACTAAAAAAAACAAACAAAAAAAAAACACTTTGGTGATTTGCCTTCAATTCTCAGGGAACAAAACAGGTCCATGACAAAAACAAGCTGCTGAAACATTTGAAAACACTTTATATTGTGCCACAATGTGACATGATGCTGTTTTATCTGACCTGAGAGGAATGCAACCTTCTCCTTGAGGATGGGAAGCACGTCGATGGCCTTCATATCTTCATTACGATGGAACCCTGAAACACAAAGGAAAGCTGAGGTCAGAGACATGACCGTCTGCAGGAGAAACTTCAAACACTCTTCACAGGTCCACAAGTTGAAAACCGAAATGTTTTTCTCTAAATACCACCATGTGCGGTCATAGAAAAAAATGATTATGCCGCTTATTGTAGCTATGGCAACGTAGTGCTCCGAGGCATTCCATGTTGTCTTCTCTGTCTGTTGGTCACATGAGCCACACAGGTTGTTGTTGATGACTGCAGCCATGTGTCTGGGTGGTCTGATAATTGTTTCCATGACTGTGTATGAATATAAAATGCAGAATAATTCACACTGTGGGTGAGAAAACACAAGTGACTGAGGGAGATGACTCAGGCTGCAATTTTTTTTTTATTTAAAAAATGAAATGAGATGATTACAAGGAACTGAAATGGGTTTTTGTTTGGCTGTAAGCGATCAGGCTGCACACATCAGCATCATCCTCATCATCCTGTCGTTTTAATGCAGTTAGCCGGTGATGTCAGCTGAGTCAATGTGAGTCGTCTGTCAGACGCACACGTGCGTTTTGTAGATTGGAGAGGAGAAAACAGAGTGCAGGGGTCAGACGTAAACACAGAGACGAGCTGAGCGTTTGACATCTACACTCTGACAGTTTGAGTACAAACATTTAACCTCACTGACGATGAACTGAAGCTAATTATACATCAGCTCAGAGTGCTGAATCACACTCACACACTCCCGGCATCCCTCTAACTTCATTCAGAGCTCTGACATCAGGACATCTGTCAGCTGAAACCTACACACACACCCAGGTGAAAGTCAGTACGAAGAAACAAACAGATGACGTCTTCTAACATAGAAGAGATCCAGTGCAGTTCGAAGCAGAAGGTGGGTCGGAAGAACCAACACCATCTTTATTTACCTTCCACTGTCTCTTTATTACAAACACCATTGATGTAAACCTCATCTATGGAGCTTGTAATATCTGTTGTTGTTTTTTTTAATGGTAGAATGGGAACATATGACAGGAAAAAGCAAAGAAGCACAACCAGAGGCGTGTCCTGGATCTCATTACTGTCCAGGATCTCCATCAAAATGCTGTAACAACAGCTGACAAGTCTGGAAGAACTCCATCATGTCATATACAGTTCAGGTCCAAATGATTAGCCCACCAGGAACGTTCTCTATTTCTCTAAAATGTTTTCAATACTCATACAATGTCATGTAATAGATCATCCATCAGTGACGTGGACCCACTCTGGTCCACTCGGGCTCTACTCGTTGTCAAAGCTAAAAACTGTTTCAATGTTTCAGTTGTTTCAGTTTCAGTAACAAACCAATCAAAATGTTAATTTGACCGGATGCAGATGTTGTGTGTGAGTGTGTGTAGGTGTGAACAGTGGAGTCAAGGAAATCGAGGGGAACGTGACTCTGGATGCATCAATATAAGTACATTTCTCAGGTGTTGAAAGTTTTTGGTCACGTTTGATAAGTCTGTCAAATTAAAATCCAGTGGCTGGAGGACAATGTATGCAGCACCACTGAGACCCACAACAGCTCTTTAATAATACAATTCAAGTGTGCAAAGCTCAAAAATCCAACAGGATCAATGTGAGATGTGTATTTTCAGTCTGGACCCCCAGAGATGGACCATCCAACCAACAAAAACAACACATCAACATCCTGCTGGGGTCAACAGAAACATACGTGCCGGTGGAGGTCGATAGTGTCAAATAGTCTTTATGAAGTTTACATGCAGCAATAACCCCACAGATGTGAAGTATTACCCTTCACCAGCGTCACACATGGCCATGGCTCCTCAGGGCACACAGCTCCTCATTTACAAGTCGGCCAAGCATGAAACGAAGCTTTTCAATCACGGGCTGCTTGTTCACAGCACACGTATGATGGGAGCGATGTCATAAAATATCAAAGGAGACAAAATGAAGGTGTTGTCCGAGACGTTTTTTACCCCAAAACTGATTGGACAAAGCCTCTGTGACGATAACAGATCAAATGCCACTCAAAGGTCAGGTGGAATCGACCAGAAATCCCTCAGAATAAAGAGCCGAGGACAAAATTGAACCTTGCAAACGCTTCACGCTTACTTTGAAACAGACTTCTCCATCTGTCAGTGCACAGCTCGATGCCAAAGTCGAAACGATTGTGCATCAGGAGCGCTGAGTCGTCACTCCCCGGTGACTGAAAGCAGACAGAGACAGAGGCAGCGACAACAGCTCAACGCGCCGTCCTTAGACTCGCATCACTTCTGCTGTTTGACTCCAGGTTCCATCACCACACTTGATCACAATATTGGGTTCAGTATTGTGTGCTGATTGTGATGGGGTTTTTTTTGCCTAAAAACAAAGTTTTATGAGCATAAAAATACAATTTCAGTTTCAGATTTGTTGCACTGACAGCCAGTAGAATACAAAACAAACTGCTGTCCTACCTAACTAACTCCATCTTTCAGTTTTTGAATCAAACTGACCTGTAAACAAACTTTGAAGCTGTAGACCAGCAAACTGTATTAATGTAGATTTAAATAATGCAATTTGAACATGAAATAGTCAGACCGATGCTTCACAAGCACTAATTAAGTGTTATAAAAACTCAGTTTTCCCTGTGTCTGTGTCCGATTCCCACCCAACCCTCCTGTTTGCCTGCTGGTCTGAATTTCTATTTCAGACGTATTGTCTTCGTACCTTGTAACGTTACTGAAAAAGACTGTTTAACTTGGGTTCCAGACATTTGTCTGCAGGACTGTAATGAAAACTGTAATGGTACCATGACTGCTACGTTTAGGTCTATAAAGCCTTGGCCAAAAATGTACCACGCGCAGGAATAAACAGTTCTAATTCCATCACTTACAAGCATCACAACCTCAACTTGGCCCTCAAAGAAACACAACTCCATATCTGTGTCATGTTCCATGCTTTGGAACACAGTGCCTGCGACGTACCAATCTTCCAGTCGGGTGGACAGACGCTGCATGCTGCCGCACGATGCCAATGTTGTGTCTCATAATCTCGCAGCCTCAAACTCAAAGCAATTACAAGCTAAGTTGTACGTGTAGTGCGAGCAGACGTGCTGTCAAAGTACTACGGGGTATTTACCCCAGTTCACAGGGTGTTTATCTGAAAATAAGATTGAAATTCACATGTTCTATCATAACACAAACCCATCATTTATTCTGACAGCTGCGCAAATTGGAGACTTTGGCGGGGGGGGGGGTTACAGACCTAACATGAGTTGTTTTCACCTATAAGTTTGTCTGAAAGGAGAGAACTGGGAGGAATTTGTCACACTGCTCGGTCTGCTTTGTCTCATTTCGGCCTGACTTGGCCCGCTGGGAGTTTTTGGGAGCTCAGCTCAGAATACAGCAGACGTGTGGGAGTGGAACGGTGCGTGCATGTGTGGGAATGTTGGAGGGGCGTGTGTGTGTTTGTATGACACGTCTAAATCTGACTTATGGGCAAAGGAGAGCACATGTGTAGTAAATCTGGTGGCGTGGCTCAAAGGTAAAGTCTCTGGTTCAATCTCTCCATTCACCCTTTTGTTTAAAGAACAAAGTATTTGTCACTGGTGAGATGCGTCTGGAGCACTGAACCTGCAGTCATAGCACAACGTCTGAACATTATCACGTTGCGGTTTTTGGAGGCATGTGAAACATCTCTTCTCCACATTAGTCTTCTCCACGTCCCCCGATGGTCCCCTCTCTGGTCCGAGGGGTTCAAAGAGAATGCAGATATGCTACCGTTCACCCAGACAATTTCATTTCTAGCTTCTCCAATCAACAGTAATTTTACAGCGTTTTCTAATCATCAATTAACTTTATTACACCATTAGAAATCAGAATCAGAAACGCTTTAATTGCCAGGTATACTATGAACTTGTCTTGGTGTAAGGTGCTGCATTTAACATGGTTTTATAAGATATTATATTTATCGTATGTCTAAACAAAAATAAAGATAAAAACAGAATAAAATAAAATCAGGTAAAATAAAAACAAAAATTTTTTTAAATAATTACAGTACTATATACAATTAGCTAACACAGTGTAGCACAGGAGGGATGGCTGCTGGAAATGGCCTCTGGACACTGATGGAGATATTCCATTAGGAATCAGCTGCAACAGACATTTGCCACATTAACAATGTCGACACTTTATTTGTGATTTATTTCATGTTCATTGAAAAAGTTGTTCTTTCAAAAATAAGGCCATTTCTAAGTGACCCCGTGTATGCATATAAGTATGTA
>CAAKHB010005805.1:7700-17791 GCA_901007665.1 Aeoliscus strigatus | reverse complement strand
GTAAACAGTGTTTCAGTGGGCAGAAATGTGATGGATGCAGCGACTGGGCCGGGGTCTAAGAATAGTTCTCCCTTGGAAAGAGGAATGTGCCACTTTATCAGCTTTTTTGGGTAAAAGTGAACAGAACCTGGCAGAAAGCAGAGCAATGGCCACTGTCGACTCTCGGGGTTACATCAGCCAGCACAGAATCTATACCTCACTCTGAATCTCTACCTCTGAATCTATACCTCACTCTGAATCTCTAACTCTGAACTCTACCTCTGAATCTATACCTCACTCTGAATCTCTAACTCTGAACCTCTACCTCTGAATCTATACCTCACTCTGACTCTCTAACTCTGAACCTCTACCTCTGAATCTATACCTCACTCTGACTCTCTAGTAGTGACTCTCTAGAAGTTTGGTCACTGCCTCTCTTCTCTTTTTCGCCACTCAGTTCACAGGTTTTCACCTGGTCCACCTACACAGTCTCCAATCACATACTTCCGTTAGTACACTTCTTTGTAGTACACTATGACACTATGTACTTACTTGCCAAGTGCGCTAATTTCTAAAGGTAGAACTGTCTCTGGGTCAAACAGTGACGTCGTGCACTTACCAGAAATGAAACTTGCTGCCGCATACCGCATTCTTTTAATATTTACACATTAACACATCAATCCTCGGACCGCACATCTTAAACCACAATCTACAGTGAAGATGACAATTTATCACACACAAGCACCAAACGTACCCACGACGTCAATGACTAAAAATGTGCCGCGGTTTACAAGCTAGCAAGCTAACGTTAGCATTTGGTGGGATTCCATCGGTAGGTTATCTCCCCCTTGTCTGTCGCCAAAAGTCAAAGGTCGTTATTTCTACGTCACAAAGATGGAGGACGTTGAGGGTGGAAAGGGTCCATCGATCCACTGAATTTTTCAGTGGTTTGAGTGCGCGAGTTGAGAGTGCGTAGGACACTACATTTTCACATACTCCTTCAATGTGAACGCACTTGTGTACTCAAAATACTAAGTATAGAAGCACATGATGTGAGACACAACACAAGTAACCTGCTGACTTCTCCAGTGTGGATCTACTTGTTCTCACTCTGATAGTGGAAGCGAATCTGCTTTTAGATCATTACAGCCACTTGTTTTATCTACTTCCGCTCGTCTCTCTCGGCTGCCAGCATGTCTTTCACAGGAACATGTCCGGCTTACAGCACAGAGATATACCAGGCAGCTGTGACCAGACATATAAACCATGTTTGCTGTCAAAAGCCTGGTCTATATGATGAGCTCTCACAAGCCCTTTGTTTGTCTGGTCCCCTGCGTGACAACCGAGTTGCCCTGTGTGACTTGTTCGGCCTCTCCTTTCCTTGCTCTCTCTCCAACTGTATACTTTCCAGATATTTATTTTCCTGTCTGCACACAGTCTCTCTAACTGTCCCTCAGACACACACAGCCAGTTCTAGCGGGCGTGATTCGACTGCAGCTCTCCGGCCTTCAGCTGGAGCTGGCGGGGTTCCGGAGGACTGTGGCGAGCTCAGCTTTCATCAGGTTTCTCATGTTGTTGTTCCATTGCGGCTTACAGCAAAAATAACACTTTGCTCCTACCACAACCCCTCGACCTGGATATAACCCCTAAGTGTGGGGGGGAGGGTATGAATAAGTCATAACAAATGCGAAGGGCAGGGAACAAAAGCAGATCTCTTTAACTCGAGCACCTTTGAGAACAAAACAAAAACCAGCAGCACATGAAGTCAGCGTTAAAAATTTCCCACCTTTTTTTTTTTTTTCAAATCATCGATAATCAAACTGATTGAGATGCTGGTTTATTGTCTCCCTGACTGACCGATATTTGAAGACCATGATCAGTGTCAGCGCCTTCTCTGCATTGAAAAACATTTCCATGCTTTTAGAATGACCTTTTGACCTCGCAGTGAAGGGTATAAATAATTCATCCACACACAGGAGCAGCGTACACACACACTGGGAAACAGATATCATACTCGCGTCGCAATGAATAACTCATGCAGAGCAGGGTGACATGCACGAAGCTCTGTAAATCCTTTCTGGACAACACAAAAGAACAAATCAAATTCAAACCCTAAATATAGGTCTTGTTTGATTCAGTGTGTCAGGAGCTGCGGGGAAGAATGAAAACCCACAGCGTCTTGTCCGAGCCTATGAGAGGAGCTGTTTGTGAGGTCACTGAAGGTCACAATTAAAGCAGTATCCTGGAATAATGAGCGACAGCGCGAACATTTGCACTCTCACAACACTGCAGCAGCTCTACACATTCACGTCCCATCCACCATACACGTGTGCTTACAAAGCAACAGGAAGTGTTGGACACAGCAAAACATGAGTGCTTTTAATTTAGAACCTGCTTAAAAGAGCACTCATCTATTTTACTCATGGCTTTGTCCTTCTCTCCACTTAAGTATTTTTTTCTGACTTATTCATCCGACACATCATGCAGACCCTTTTTTCACTCATTTGCCAATTTCCAGAAGCCTGCGAAGGGGCAGTAGCCCTGATACTTACTGAGCATGCTCAGAGTGGATCAGAGTGATCGGTGAGTGTTCAGAGCCAGAATGACAGCTACATATGTTCAGATCATTATTTCAACTTGGGCCAAAGTTAATAGGAACATCCAACATTTCAAAATTATATGACAGAAAATATGGAAAAAACATCTTTGATCCTATTAGAGGTTGGAGTAAGGACTGACAGAATGTGTGTGTGTGTTCATTACAGATGTTCCCTCCTTTCCCGTCGTATCTCGTGTGCCTGAAAAACAACGTCACCTCTGCCTGCTGCACAAATCTCCTTTCTTTCTTTCCTTTCCTTTGTTCTTATTTAAGTGACATTCCACTGCTCAGTCTGTCCCTGTCTCTCCAGGTGCTTTCACACACGTTTTTTGAAGCAGAGGAGCTCTTGCTGATGTGTACAAGTCACGGTGGGTTTATTGTTGTTCTGCACCAAGTCAGCGGCAGAGGTAGTCACAGGGACGCCTGATGCCTGTCTGTCTTCATGGCTTCCACAACAGAATAGGTGTTACAGAGTTGGGTTGTAAGTTAGGACCCAGAATACGTCAGACTATATCACATAAATAAAAGTACAACTAAATCCTGTAACCATGAATCCCTCTTGAACAAAAACAACAGGTTTGCAACATTTTTCTGACAGACTTCAAATGTTGTCCTAATAGTATTTCTAATATGATACAATTCAATACCATGGGCATTAATGAATGTTCATCATTAATTAATCGACAAATTAGTTCTTTTGTTCACAAGCCCAGAATAGACAGTTTACTATCACTAAAAACAGAGATTAAATTGGCTTGACCTTGACAAATTGGACATTTTCATACCATCAATTTACAGTCTAGAACACCTCCGCGCCCCTACATACTGTGTGATTCACAAGCAGGAGCAGCATTACGGCGGATTTGTTTGTCTCAGTGTCAGTGAACAAAGCGGGTGTAATGATGGAGTCTTTATCGGCTGGTTCTCTATTTTAAAGGGACTTCTTTCTCCACCGCCTCTGTTCTATTGACTCCTGACATAGTTAGTGCTCCCCCTGGCCTCACTATTGGCAACATTCTGAGCCACTTGCCAGTAATTTATACTTTTGTCTTCACAGAGCTCTGTCCACACGGGGTTGAATTATCTACCTGTGTTCATTTTCTATACATGAGGACTGACTTGAAGGTGTCCTCTGTAGTCAAGTAACACATCGGCAGTGTGTTTCTACAAGTCGGAGACAGAGTCTGAACCCAACTCGTTCTGAAACAAACGTTCACAAGGTGTAGAAATATTTTGGGTTTTGGCAGGACGATGAAAATCAGTCTGAGATGCATTCAAGGACTGTGTTCCCCTCGTAGCAAGAAATCAGAAGATGGCACTTGTCCAACAACATACATCTTTAAAGGGAATAAAATGATACAATAAGCGAGCAATATAGAAACATCTTTACGGCTTTGTGATTTATGGTCCAGTCGAGTCACACTCTGTCCACTTTAAAGAGAAGACTTGGCTTTCTGAGGAAAAAAAAAACAAAAAACATTTTTTCCAGACTTTTCATATGTGTCATGTGTCCTCGAACACCACAACAACTGTCACTGACCCACAACTTCAGGTGTTGTCCTGGGATCCATACTTCAAAAATCCATCTCCACCAAAGGCTTTACGCCCCCCCCCCTCCTCAGCCAGCCTTACTGTAATCTCATTCTGCAGCGCCCTCCTCATGAAAAATAGCTATTTCTCCTAATCGCCTCACAGCAGTCATCTCCTCAGACATCTGCATTCATTACCCCCGCAGGCATCGGCTCTAGTTATTGAGCACAAGGGGATTTGGAGAGTAAAGGAGGGATGAAAAAATGTCCATTTTTGTTCCGTGAGTGATGGCCATTACATTAAACCTGATCACGGAAGGAGGCAAAAGCCAGGCTGGATGTTGACTTTACTTAGGAACACTTTACCTGCTGTAAGGCCCACTGAGATGTGTGATTTGGGGCTGGATAAATAATACCAAATTAAATTAAGGAGACTTACTCTGCACTTTAATGTCCCACCTGTGTTTACAGCCATGGCCAGCTGTCCCTGTCCATTTGTTTAAGCCCCAGGTTCTCTTCATTTTCAGACACTGTTTGTGCTTAACACGTATGAATTATGGGTGTAAATCATCATTTTTATTACAAGACGATATTATATACACTGATCTCATTTCACTTCATTTTTCATTTTTAGTACTGGAGTGTTTCAGTTAAATGAAAATGGTAAATTGACTAAATATCATGAATATATCATATTTTTTCATCCTACAGAGCACAAAACCTTGGTCTGTGACCTATAAACAGTGTTTATTGATTGTCACATTTTACTCAGTTTGGAGTTTGTGCTTCACCTTTCATAGAAATCATTCAGTCAGACGTGTTGAGCAGCAGCTGCGCTGATCATAGCACTAGTGGTGAAGCCGGCAAATGTCAGGACAAAGGCAGAATAAAGACTAAAGACTTATGGTGACGATGTAGATCAATGGTTGGATTCGATTTGCTTGGACTGCAACTCAACTGATCAACTTATTGATGTAGACAGAGGGATCTCCACCCGTAGTCCATCCATCCAGCCATTTTTACCTGCTTATCCGAGGTCGGGTCGCAGGGGTAGCGGCTTCAATAGGGAGCCCCAGACTTCCCTTTCCCTGGCAACACCAGCCAGCTCTGTCTGAGGGATCCTGAGACGTTCCCAGGCCAGGGTGGAGATATAATCTCTCCATCTGGTCGTCAGACTGCCCTGGGGCCTCCTTCCAGCTGGCCTTGCATGGAACATTCGGGCAATCGGCCTGACCCTCCTTTCCAGCACCTTGGAGTAAACTTTGCCCAGGAGGCTGAGTTACACCTCTGTAATTGGCACATACCCTATGGGCCCCCGTTTTGAAGAGTGGGACCACGAGACCACCACTCTCTTTGGCCAAAGAGATGTGTCATCCATGACAGTCCCTCAACACCCAGAGCCTTCAGCGTTTCAGGGCATATCTCGTCAATCCCTGGGGCTGTGCCACTGTGGAGTTGTTTCACTACCTCAGTGACATCCTCCAGCTCTGCTCCGTCCCAGACGGTGGGTTTGTGGGGTTCAGGTGTTCATCAAAGTGCTCCTTCCACTGCCTGACAATCTCCTCATTTCAGGTAAGCAGTGTCCCACGCTTACGGTACTGTACACAGTACCTCTGAGTTCAGTATCAGATCAACTCAAAAGCACACCACAACTGTGGGCCATGGACGTCACACATCAGCCTCACACAAAGAGCTTCCATGCTAATTCAAGACAATAATTCAAATTTGCGATCGATGTTTACACGATAGTTTGAGGTCTTCCTGTTTGTTTGACCAGTAAAGCAGCTGCAGAGCTCCAGATATTCTACAAGCAGGGCTTTATTCATGCATTCTCATTTGTGTTCAAGCGATGCCACAGAGTGTCAGATGTAGCCTGTTAATTCCTTTCATTCTCTTCTAAAGCCACTGACTCGCTGCTGTAATTAACAGCGGTGCTAAGTTAGCAGTCTGACACGCTCTACTTAAAACAACCCCCAAATGAAAAGAGCAACAATTGCATCTTTTTCCTTAAAGAGGGAGACAATCCATCACCACTACACAGTGGCTTTTTATGTTCTCTTTTTTTACAAATGCTGAAAAAAGATTTGAAATGAGAAACTGAGCCATTTGAACTACTTTGAATAATAACGCTCGAGTGCAGGAATAAATATAAATAGGTTTACCGACATAAACATGATAACAGCAGACATACAACAGCTGAGTCAAGGTGTTGAAGGAATCATCCATCACGAGACAACAGTGAAAAACACTTTGAGCTTCATGAAGGAAAAAAAAAACAACAAGATAAATATAGTCCTTGTCTTATATATATATATATATATATATATATATATACATATATATAATTAAAAAAACAGCCTTGTCGAGCTTTCACCTGCACATTTGAACTGGCCCTGTCTCAAAACACCCACAAAGACTGTGAATACTGTACCTGAGAGTCGGATCAGGGTTTTCCCTGCCTGAGCGTACTGCCAGCTGTGGTTGTCCAGCACCGCCATTGACACCAACACACACCAAGTCCCAAACTCTATGTTACAGCCTAGGTGGGTCTAAAACCACAAACTCCGTCCTAGTCCTCCCTTCCGGTAGAACCATTGTTGTATGGCGAGCAGGCTAACCCGACAGCCGAGCCATACACTGGACAACGCCCTGCGACCCACCCACTGAGTTTGCAGAGTGCCAAACATGCTGCCAGCTCCTTTTCGCCAGCACCAACTGGCTTTTCTTTGCCGTGTCACATCCCCCTCCCCAAAACAAGATTAAGTAACAAGTGCTGCTTTGCATTAAACAGTTTCCCCCCTCCCTGTGAGCCCATGGTCCTAAAATAAAAAAAAAAAAGTAAAGCCAGCCAAACGGTTGTGTCTGGTGGATTTGAGGGTGAAACTGGCTTTAAAACTGTTTGATAGTAATCTTCCTTCTCACTAATACTCATACCCTGTTATGCTTGGGAACTTTGATGGAGATCATATATTTTCATATCATCTATTTCCACCCTCATTTCTTTGAACACTTTCAAATGACTAAACATCAGATCATTTGACTTCCGGTTCATTTTAGAATTATAAGTCATGGACAAAAAAATAACGTTTCTGCTCAAAAATTCTCTGACAATCAACAGAAACATTCTATTTTTCATGAGAATGGCCTTATTTATTCAAATGTGAATGTAATATAACTTAAACAGGACGGAAAAAAACATTTTACCTCAGCTCTTTCTCTGTTTACTGCCGGTTGATTTGTGCGTTATTTTCCAAAATGTAAAACAAGTTCTAAAAAAGGATTTATGAGCCAAGAAGCACCAAATTGAGGCCATAAGAAGTCATGACGAAGCCCTAAAGCTGCAGAAAACACTATCATTTCATGACAAGAGTCTTAGCGTACTAGAGAGGGACACAGACACATATGTGACCAATAAATCATGCACATTTGAATTTCTATGTATCCAGCACCAGCTGTGTCCACCTACCACATTCGGTGGCTGATTCACCTGGTCCCGCAATCAGGCGGCCCTTCCTATCCTTGAGAAAGGACGTACAACGGATGCGGACAAGCATGGCCAAACCCGCCATGTTCAGTCTCTGTGTCCCCACACAAACGTGCAGAAGCTGTAATCCTGCCTGTTATCTGCTATGCTGTCATCTCCCGCAGACCTCAGATCCAAAGGACTAAGACAACCGACATGTTCTGGGGATTGGTGGATGTAAATTCAAGTAGCAGCCAACACAGACGTGTCCGTCTCTTGTCTCAGTGACGAGAGCTGACGGTCTTCTCAGGTCTGTGAGTGACATCTTTGTATTTCTGTCCATCTCTGTGGCAGGCTGCCTGGCTGGCATATCACACTAATCCTGCTGGAATAAATAACCGAGAAGGCTTTTCACCTCTTAAAGAGTGACGGCGAGGAGGGTTCGGGGGGGGGTGGATGGATATGTACTGATGAGAGACTGCGTGCTCGTTACAGGCCATGACGGGTCTTTGATTCTGCAGAGACCAGGGGCTTGATGTCAAAATCTAGACCATTATGACCTCGGTCATAAAAATACAGTGTAGCAGTATTATTAGAATGAAACACACACACACACACACACACAGGTCGAAGTTACCTATTGTACAGTACAGTACAGTCAAGAGAGTTAGCATATTACTTAAATTAGCATGCTAAATTGCTTTTCTGAAACTATTCAGCTCATTTAAAATGTTTCTAGAATTAGAATATGCACACACGTGCAGACAGATATTGGTCAACATTCAGAACAGGTAAGTACGGTAACTTTTTTGTATAAAAAAAATCATAATAACAATAATTACCTGATAAACAGAGTTGAGGAAACCATAGCATGTTAGCATGCTAACTTTGCTAAACCAGCTAAATTCAGGTCATCAAATATGTTTCTAGAAGTATTCAGTACTCCCAATTCAGTATTAGTAAAATGGTAGAGTCATTACCCAGGCTGCTGTTGCTGTTTAACTTTGAAACAGATTTTTAACAATATAGTGGGGGGGTGCGGTTTCGAGAGACAGTGTGTTACTTATGTTAACATGCTAACTGACTTTGCTAAGCCCATTCAGCTCATTAAATTCATTCATTCATTCAGCTTCTTACGCTTATTCCGGCTACGGGTAGCGGGAGCTCATTCAATATGTTTCAAAAATTAGTATGTCAAATGTAAATCACTTACTTTAACACATAATGCTTCTTTTTACTGTAGCTTTACATAAGGTCCTTGTGCCCCTCGTACAATGTCATCGTGCTGCATGTTAAACTGTTACTGTACCAGAAAGAGACAGCAAAGTGTGAGAGGGAAGGACATTACAAGAAGCTTACAAATAAGCTCTTTCAGCATGGAGCCTCTATGTGCGTCTCTCTGCTGTACACCAGTACAAACTCACTGCATGGCCAGCTGAGTCACATCAACACATCAATGAAGAGGGAACGGGAGAAGGAGGGCAGTGGTGGCGGTGGTGGGGGCGCTTTGTACGGCTCAAGGAACACCATTCATCAGCTTCCTCCATCCGAATTATCCTCTATTCTCCGACTGTCCTGCCGCTGAACAAAACCGAGCCAATAAACCACAGTGCACCAAATAACAGTTGACAGGCAGGGCACAGCAGGGAGAGTGTGTGCATCTGCGCCTCTCGGTGTTCCGATCTGCCTCTGTAGAAAACAGGACGTAAATAGGGCAGTTTAAGAACGGGGGGTGAGAGTAGTCCAAGTAACACCACGTCAGTTGTGCTCCATCACACCCAAACTGGACCTTAATGCTGAGGTTGTCACAGATAATTATCGTTCTGGCTTTATGGAAACCGCATCTACGTTTTGGTGTTGCTTGGTACTTACTCATTTTTCTGTTTTCTGCTTCCATTCCACCCTCTGCACACACTTACCCAGCTCCTACACTTTCACACTATGTCCTTATACTGACTTGTATTTATTTAAATGTTGTGTTAGTTTACAGACGTACCATATATATTTGGTTTTACAATGATAATGAAGTCTTCAGTACATTTACATGCGTGGATCAGAAGAACACGCATCAAGAACACTTAGGATCAACAGTGCAGAGTAGTGGAGACTGTGGAAGAGAAGTGAAGAATAGGGTGCAGGCAGGGTGGAACAGCTGGAGAAAAGTGTCAGGAGTGATTTGTGATAGAAGAGTTTCAGCTAAGGTGAAGGGAAAGGTTTACAGGACTGTGGTTAGACCAGCTATGATGTATGGTTTAGAGACACTAGCGATAGGCAGAAGACAGGAGGCAGAGCTGGAGGTGGCAGAGTTAAAGATGCTGAGATTCTCTTTAGGAGTGACCAGGATGGACAGGATTAGGAATGAGGTCATCAGAGGGACAACACAGACAGGAAAGTTAGGAGAAAAAGCTAGGGAGGCTAGATTGAGATGGTTTGGACATGTGCAAAGGAGGGACAGTGGATACATTGGTAGGAGAATGTTAGAGATGGAGTTGCCAGGTAGGAGACAGAGAGGAAGACCAAA